>CM064864.1:70140284-70341364 GCA_032719365.1 Prinsepia uniflora
ATGTATTTGCACGCTTTTTCGAGGTTTTCAGCTTTATGCTGTACCTATACGTATTGTGTTTTCAAGGAGGGTTTAATGAATGGGTTTTCAATTTGGAAATATGAAATCGGGCATGAGATCCATTTTATTTGGAAACTTTTGGATGTGGAGTCCATTTGATTTGATGAGAAATCGGGCCGAAGACCCATTTGAGTTATACGATCGGGCCGAGGGCCCCCGTTGGTTTACGAATTCAGGCTTGAGGCCCCGTTGATTTTTAAATCGGGCTTGCTGTCCCGTTGAGTTATGGTTTCGTGCTTGAGGCCCCGTTAGTTGTGAAATCGGGCTAGAGACCCAATTGATTGTGAAATCGGGCTTAAGTCCCAATTTGGTTTACTAAATGAGAATTCGGGTTTGAGACCCTATTGAACTGTGGATTTAGACCGAGGCTTGTGAAAGTGGATTTGAATAGGATTTGAGGAATCCCGTTGAGATTCGGGTATGAGACAGTTGAATTGAGATTTGAAATAAAGTATTTTGAAAAATGTATATACCCTCCGACATGAGTTGATTGGTCTTCTACAGCCGTCGAATTGGAGAGTCAAGATCTACTACCCGGAATGAGTAATCCCATAGGGAGCACATTCCAGGAGTGAGAGTTATGATATGGTCTCGAATTGAGTCCGGAGACAGCCATCCAGTCGTCCGTAGATCCTGGATGTTGGACAGAGCCTCCCAGATGTAGAATTCCTGGGGGTGGACTCGGAGTGAGACCCCGAGTAGTATGCATATTGTTATAGATGAATCATGACAGATATCGGGGATTTGTTCCCTAGGGGCTGTGTGCCCCGAGTTGGCATATGAGATGCCGAGGATGGGTTATATGTATGTATATACGTATGAGGTTTTACAAAAATTGGTCTAGGGGCTGAGACCCCGGGTTCTATAGTTGGTATTTCACTGAGAATAGTTTTGGGCTGAGTCCCACATGATTGGTTTTGGGCTGAGTTCCCATGTACTTGATTTACGGTTTTGGGCCAAGGCCCTAATGGTTTTTGTGAATGTTTTGATAAATAGTTTTCGAATGCATGCATGCTTTTTAGTGAAGGGCATGAATATCTTCTTTTCGTGAATTTTTTTTATAAATTCTTTGTTTTGTCCACTCACGGTTTTTGATGTTTTAAATGCCCTTCATGTTGATCATGGATGCGGGCTGTAGCAGGAGACCGAGACATCACACTCCTCCTCCAGGTCCTGGCGCATTCTAGAAGCCCCGAGTGGGCTGTAGAGGGAATTTTCCTGGTCTGACACTTCGTGTCAGATGGGATCAGGTACGTCCCACTTTAATCTCGGGGGATTTGGGACGAGTCCTGACAATAGGCCTAGTGGCGTACATACTAGCGTTACCCCTAGAGCTCTCTAGAATTCACGATGTATTTCACGTATCGATACTTCAGAAATATCTGTTTGACGAGTCTCATGTGTTGAGGGAGCATCCTATTGAACTCAAGAATGATTTGTGCTTTGAGGTAAGATCGAAAAAAATAAGGAGCTACGTTAAAAGATTATCACCTTGGTTAAAGTGTTGTGGAGGAATTATAACGTCGAGGAGGGCACGTGGGAGCTCAAGGGCATTGATGTGGGCCCAATATCCATAGTTTTTCTAGTGGAAGGTACGGATTTCGAGGACAAAATTTCATTAAAAGAAACAAATTATAACAACCTGACCCAAATATTAGACTAAATTTTGTAACTTAATTATAAAAAAGAAGATGATGATTTCGCCCTCTATTATGGAAGGGGGTTAAAAGTCAACTTGAGTTTGGGAAATCCTTTTGTAAGTTTTTCTTGGATTGTTGTGTGGGCCTCGAAGTTTCGGGTGTAGAACCCTCAGTTTTTCTCCATAATTTTCTAGGCTCTCTCGATCTCTTTCTCTCTCGATCTCTTTCTCTCTCTCTCTCACACACACACACACACACACACCTTTTTCTCTTCTCTTGTCGTGAGAAAAAAAGGTGAATTCCCCTAAAATCATGATTTTGATTTTGGTTATTTAGATCTTAACAAAAGACACCAAAGCTTCCTCTGATTTCCATGAACTCAACCATGTTATCCATGAAACTTGAGGATCACTGTGGAAGGAGAATTAAAGGTCTGAAAACTAGCCAGAAATTCACGTTCATTTTTCGGCCACCACAAGTATATATTCTCGATTCTAACTTCATATTTAGATTCTTTGACTCAAGTAGATATGTTTTCATTATTAGAACATCAATTTTTTGTTGAGAAATGAGTGAGATATAAGGTTTGAAGTTTGGGTGGTTATGGAGATTTCGAGTGAACAATATTTGGCGAGTGAAACAGTACTAGTGAATAGTATTATGACTCTAGTGTTCTCATGTTTTCGACGTTCCAGACCTGTTGGCTCAAGTTTCGGGTCAATTTGAGTTTGTTTAGGGTGACTGTTTTGGGTATTAAAGTTACTTGGTACGAATTAAGGGCGCATGTTAATTCTCGAGGTCTGGTGGAGGGGGAGATTGGATAAGGCTATGGAAACGCCGAGACACTAGGGTATAAGATTAGGACTCGAGAAGACCTGGGAGCCGGGAAATCAACTTATTGTAACGACCCGTCTCGAATTTTAGGATTAGATTAGTGACTAATCAAGGATTAGAGAAGCTAATTGGTGAATAGTGGTACTTGCGGACGAACGTTGCGAAATGATGATTTTGCCCCTGGAATGGGGAGAAACGTTGAATTTCTATTCTGAATGTCTTAAATGGACTTTGGCCAATAACTGTGACATAATTCGGGACGTCACGAGTTCATAGACATGTGGCACGTCCGATTCCGACATTCGAGGAAGAAGTTATGACGTTCAGAAGTTCATGGTATTTTGGTAATTTGGTTAAAAGGGGTAAATAATTGACTTTTAACCCGGGAGGTCCGATTTCTGAGGGTCGAGGACCATTACGTAGATCGGGTCGATACGAATCCATAGACAGGTGGCACGCCAAAATCGGACGTCGAACGGGAAAGTTATGGGTCATGGATGTTCGATTTCACTATGCACGTATTAAGAGGTGATGATTAGGTGGCAAAATCTGATTGGTTGACTTTTTAAGTGGGACCCATGGATGAGTGACAAGTGTCACTCATCCCATTGGTCATTAACCCCAAATTGTGGATCTCATATTGATTGGTGAGATTTGGATTAAAATAATATTAATTATATTATTTTATAATTCCCACCCATCTCATCTTTTAATCCTGACCCTTCATCTCATCAACTCTCTCAATCTCTGCCGTCCATTTTCCCTTCCCTATTACCATCATCAGTCTATCCTCTATGTTTTCCCACAAAACCAAGCACCATTTCTTCCTTCCTAAACCAGCAAAACACACACCATATCACACCATCATCACCTTATCTACATCTCTACGACCGTGTGAGGAGTTTTGAGGGACTGAGAGTAATGAAGACGATGGTCCACAACGGCTCAAGGTGGCGGGGGGGGGGGGGGGGGGGGGGGGGGGGTGGGTGGTGGGGGGGGGGGGGGGGTGGTGGGGGGGGGGGGGGTGGTAAGTCGAACAAACTCGAGAGCCCATTCTTTATTTCAAAAATTGAAAGTTGAGATTTGGTTGGAGTTTTGAGTCCTATTCGATTCTAATGAGACCTAGGGACCAAGGAGACTTGAGGAGGATTGATTTGGAGGAAAATGGAGGGCTAGAAGGCTAGGAAACCGAGCTTGAAGATCAAGCTCACAGCTTGTTCATGGAAGGTATGATTTTAGTGGGTTATTCTGTGTTTTTAATAGCTAGAAAAAGTTATGACTATCGGAAGTTATGACTATCAGGGAAAAAGTTATGACTATCGGAAGTTCAGGGGCATTACTGTAATTTGGACGTTTGGGGGCGAAAATGTTGACTTTTCGTTTGGCAACTAATTTTCACATGACTCAAGGACTGTTAGGTAGGTCCCAATGCCCTGAGTCCGTAGACAGGCGGCAAGCCGAAATCGGACTCCGTACGAGGAAGTTATGGTCAGAAACGTGAAATCGGGAGGTTTGCGTCTCGGTTTTCGTGTCGATTATTTTATTCTGATTTTGTGATTGGAGGACACCTAGATGAGTGACAAGTGTCACTCATCCATTGGCTAGATTGGATCAAGCTCCACTATGTGATTATTTAGAATTTAATCTACCTTTTAATCTCAGCCACTCATCAAAAGTTCCGAGATTTCTTCTCAGCCCTTGATCTCATTTCCCCAGATTGAATCTAGACCGTCCATTTCCTTTCCCTCCATTCTATATATTTTCCTACCCGAAATGCACACAGGATCCATTTCGAACAGCACCCAGCGCATCAACCATTCTCTGTGTTCGTGTGTGGCTAGACTGGGCTGGTGAGGGCTGAGGGACGGTGTGGTCACGGCGGCGAACGGCGGCGAGGTAGGCTGTTTCTAACCCGAAACTATTTTGAAAAACTTAGAAATGGAAGCTAGAATTCCAACGTATAGTTTCGATTCCTTTTGACCCTAATCGACTCTCTGGACTGTTAGGAACCTCTAGGGCTTGGTTTCGTGTACTGGGGTGACTTGAACAGACGTTAAACGGCGACGGGAAACCCAGATTCTGTTCATCGAGGTAAGCCTTCGATCCAGGGCTTGTTTAATGTTTTTAATTAGACTGAACTCTTACTAGGTGTGAGACGAGGATTTAGGAAGAAATTAGACATAAAATGGTTGAGAAATGGAGGATTGGTGACCGGGTCAGATCGCGGGTCTGATCGACCCAGTTGCAGAGAAACGGGTTGACCCGTCAGGAGGACAGGGGTGATGATGTGGCACCCTGTCAGACTTGTCAGGTGACATGGACCACTCTTCAGCCGACACGTGTCACATTTTAGTGCACAGTCAGCACTGACATGTCAGTGACGTGGCCCAATCAGGGACTGCCACGTGTCACTGACATGTCAGTGACGTGGACCAGTGTCATGCTGACACGTGGCCTGACAAATCAGTGATGTGGACCAATCAGGTGTTGACACGTGGCACCTGTCAGAGTCTGATACGTCAGACCTGACAACTGTCAGATGACGTCATGCTGACGTCAGCAGGAACTGTTCCTGCGTTGACTGGCGCGTGTGGCCGCGTGTGAACAGTATTTTGGTGGGACCACCACCATTCTTTAGGTTTCGACAATCTGGATCCAATGGCGGTGGTTTCGAGTCGATCGGAGATCATTAAGTTGGTCAAAATAAGGTTTTTGCCTCGGGAAGCGCGTTCGGGCGGCTTTTCCGGGACGGTTTCAGTCTAGGGTTTCATGGTTGAATGTTAGGGGTTTATATTGACCTTTACGTATACTTTGGACATGACAGGGATTGTACAATTGTACCAGGTCGAGGGTATACGTTCGGTTTTCAGCAGGATTGTACTGTGAGTGGGCCCGATTTCATTAAACCCTTGCATGCTTAATTGTTTTCTGATTTACTTATATATTCACATGCTGGAATCAAGAAACAGTTTTGATGATATTGAAATTATGGTTATGGCACGTTTCACGGTATTTGGGTTTGAGACCCGTCTGATGAAACTTAAAGATTGGTTTTGGATTTAATCTATATATATATATATGTTTTGCATGTGGATATCGATAAAATGTATTTGGTATTGCACTGTATAGATCCAATCTTGTGATACTGTCTCCTCTGGATGTGGTACCCCGGAGCGGTCACGGTGCATTGCCTGCGAGGGGTCATTCTACGGAGGAACCGGACCGTAAAATGACTCAGGAGCAGGATTGCTTATTTGACGTCAGGGACGTCGAGCTTCTAGGACGCTAGGCATTTGAGTTGCCGTACCCGGACAGGGTTCGGGAATTGGATTCGGGATTGAGACCCCGAGTGGCACGCGTAGCCTTGAGACTGTGACCTTATTGGACGTCAGGGACGTCAGACATCGGGGATGTCAGGATTGGAGTGTATAGTGCAGTGGCTATAATTATGTCTATGGTTTTATTACATGCCTTATGATTCATATTATATGATTTATGGTTTTAAATTATGATGCATGCTTGTTTGGAAAACGGAGGGGTAAATTATATGTTTTACTTATCAAACGGTTTTTATAAACTTGAGTTTCGGCCCACTCACCCTTAATGTTTTGGTAACCCCTCCAGGCTGTGCTACTGAGGTAGAGGAGGATCCTGAGGTTGAGGCATAGATCTACTTCTGCGTACCTGAACCCCTGTTGGGTGGTTTACCCGCAGGTTTATTTTAGAGTCGTTCTCGCAACTTGTAATTTTGGATTTCATCCCTTGTCTGACATCTGTTTATTTCGGATTTGATGTATAACTTTTATTTGGTTATTTATGCATTTGAATGTTTGAGGTTAAAATTGGTATGCTATTTTGGGTGTCAAAAGGGAGCAGGGCACGTCCCCTTGTGGTCCCCGTGGGATCGGGATGGGTCCTGTCAGCGCCCTATCAGAGCAGTAGGTTGTGGTCAGCATGCTAGACTAGCGATTAGTACTAGTTACTTTTCAAGCTTAAGGATAATGTTATCTGATCTATGCCTCTTGACAGTTGGTTATGCCTCCAAGGAGGATTCCTCATACACGAACTGACGAGGATCTGGAAAGGGAAATGGAATGCGCAAGTATTGAGCGGGCTCAGCGTTTGGGAGCCACTCCTTTCAGCGGGGGATCAAACCCCGAAGATGCTCATGATTGGATCACCAAGTGGGAAAGGTTCTTCACGGTGATGCACTGCCCTCCGGGTGAGCGGGTGACCTTGGCGACCTTCTTACTGGAAGGAGGAGCCTTTCAGTGGTGGCACGGCCTCGAAATGTCTGGATGGTCTGTCCACACCACTAATTGGGAGGTTTTCCTTTCCCGATTTCTGGACCAGTTGTAACACCTCGGAAATTCGAAGATTTGAATATTGTAATTTAATGTATGAATTGACGTTTTACCCTTGTGAATGGTATGGCCAAATTGTTGACTTTTTGATTAGTGGGTCAAAAGCACATTGACCAGTGACAGTGACGTAGTTCGGGACGTCACGAGTTCATAGACAGGTGGCACGTCCAATTCGGACGATCAGGGAAAAAGTTATGACTATCGAAACTTCAGGGGCTTTACCGTAATTTGGACTTTAGGGGCAAAAATGTTGACTTTTTGTTTGGCAACTAATTTTCACATGACTCAAGGACCGTTAGGTAGGTCTCAATGTCCTGAGTTCGTAGACAGGCGGCACGCCGAAATCGGACTTCGTACGAGGAAGTTATGGTCAGAAACGTGAAATCGGGAGGTTCGCGTCTCGGTTTTCGTGTCGAATATTTTATTCTGATATTTTGATTGGAGGACACCTGGATGAGTGACAAGTGTCACTCACCCATTGGCTAGATTGGATCAAACTCCACTATGTGATTAAATAGAATTAATCTACCTTTTAATCCCAGCCATTGATCTGAAACCCCCAGATTTCATCCCAACCATTGATCTCATCCCTGAGATCAAATCTGGACCATCCATTTTGTGTGATCAGATTCCCTCCATTCTATATATTTTCCTACCCGACACCCACATTCTGCCCATTTCAACCATCACACCTGCGTAGCACCTGACCTTTGCTTTGGGCGTGGCTGGACTGAGCTGGTGAGGCAGAGGGACGGCAGTGATCACGGCGGCGGACAGCGGCGAGGTAGGCGGTCCTAAAAACCCGAAACTGTTTTAAAAACTCAGAATTTGAAACTTGACTTCCAACGTGTATCTTTGATTTCTATTAACCCTAATCGATTCTAGGGACTAATAGGAATCTCAAGAGTTTGTTTTCGTAAGCTGGGAAGGCCCGAACGGAGGCTAAACGGCGACGGGAACCCAGATTCTGTGCATTGCGGTAAGCCTTCGATCCATGCTTTGTTTGGTGATTTTAATTAGGTAGAACCCTTTATGGGATTGAGACGAATAGTTAGGAACAAACCTGAGTTAAAATGGTTGAGAAATGGAGGATTGGTGACCGGGTCATGATCGCGGGTCTGATCGACCCAGTTGCAGAGAAACGGGTCGACCCGTCAGAGGACAGAGGTGATGACGTGGCACCCTGTCAGACCTGTCAATGACGTGGACCACTCTTGTGTCGACACGTGTCACATGTCAGTGCATAGTCAGCACTGACATGTCAGTGACGTGGCCCAATCAGGGACTGCCACATGTCACTGACATGTCAGTGACGTGGATCAGTGCCGTGCTGACACGTGGCCTGACAGATCAGTGAGGTGGACCAATCGGGTGTTTACACGTGGCACCTGTCAGAGTCTGGCATGTCAGACCTGACAGCTGTCAGATGACGTCAGCGGTGACGTCAGCATGAACTGTTCCTACGTTGACCGACGCGTTGACTGGCGCGTGGGGGCGCATGTGAATAATGTTTTTGGTGGGAATACCACCATCCTTTAGGTTTCGACGATCCGAATCCAATGGCGGTGGTTTCGGGTCGATCGGAGATCATTAAGTTGGTCAAATTGAGATTTATTGCCTCGGGAAGCGCGTTCGGGTGACTTTTCTGGGCCGATTTCAGCCTAGGATTTCATGGTTGAATGTTAGGGGTTTATATTGACCTTTACGTATACTTTGGACATGACAGGGATTGTATAATTGTACCAGGACGAGGGTATACGTTCGGTTCCTAGCAGGATTGTACTGTGAGTGGGCCCGATTTCATTAAACACTTGCATGCTTAAATGTTTTCCGATTTACTTATATGTTCACATGCTGGAATCAAGAAATGGTTTTGATGATATTGAAATTATGGTTATGGCACGTTTCACGGTATTTGGGTTTGAACCCCGTCTAATGAAACATAACGATCGGTTCGGATTTTATATATGTATACATATATGTTTTGCATGTGGATATTAATAAAATGTATTTGGTACTGCACTGTATAGATCCATTCTTATGATACTGTCTCCTTCAGATGTGGTACCCCGGAGTGGTCATGGCGCATTGCCTGCGAGGGGTCATTCTACGGAGGAACCGGACTGTAGAATTGACAGGACCCATCCCAATCCCCGCGGGATTAGTGAGGGATGACCCTGCTCCCGTCTGACACGAAGTGTCAGACAAGGGATAATTCCGACCTTTGCCCTCCCGGGATATCAGAGTACGCTAGGATCCGGAGGAGGTATGTGATATCTCGGTCTCTGCTACAGTCCACCTCTGATGTCAACCTGAAGGGCAATCAAAACATTAAAAGATGTGAGTGGACAAAACCAAGAGTTTATAAAAACATTTTATAAGACATTTGTACCCTTCACTAAAAAGCATGCATGCATTCGAAAACCATTTAAACAAAGAAACCATATGTGGGACTAAGCACAAAACTATAACCATATTGAAATCAAGTACACGAGCTCCTGCTCAATTCTTGTATCCACATAACATATATAATATTTATATCGCATACACATATAATTCACACAACCAATCCTATCACGGTTTCCAAAGCAACGCGCGTGCTACCCGGGTCTCAATCCGAGTCATCTCAAAGTCAAGGTCAATGTCCGCAGACCACTGACCCTACCCGAGGTAATAGTAATCATAGCCTTCCTGAGAGTAAGGAACCCAACTGGGGGGTGACTCCACTCAGTCGGTGCTCCGTGACTACTCCGGGGTCCACCCAGGCCAACGACCCTCCCCGGAGGAGATAGAACATGTAAAGGAAGGTAGATGAACATATATATATACATAACATAAACATTCATGCCCGGTTCCCCTGAACCGTCATGATCCATAACATCCATTAACCAGGGTTCATGCCGGTTCCCATAAACCGTCATGCCCCACAATGACCTGACAAAGGTTCATGCCGGTTCCCATAAACCGTCATGAACCACAATGACCTTTCCAGAGTTCATGCCGGTTCCCATAAACCGCCATGAACTTGGAAATCCATCTAGGGTCCCTGACCCGAAATCATCAGTGTAAAAGAACTGGGTCTCGTGCCCGAACATATGACTCAACTGGGCACCGTGCCCGATATCTAAGTGTCAGTCACGACTCCGATCACAGTGATGCGTGCAACCATCCGTCCAGGACCGCTCTCAATCCTGGTATGTCGCCGTGAACGAATCAACCGACGCGACCACCACAAGATCATGGTGCACTCATCACCGATCGCTATCCTGAAGCGTCAGCACTTCGAAGTCGAGCCTCCCCAGGCTGCCCGACCACGAATCGTGCATCGTGACCTCTCCGGAAGGAAAACATCTCAATCCAGAGGCGAGCGTCATATCGTCGATCGACGTGCACATAACACCCGTCGCGACCACGATTTAGACCCGAAGGTCGTAAATAGCATCATATGCCCGAGACAAAACCAAATGGGTCTCATACCCGAGTTTATCCTTTTCGAAATCTAAAACCAGTTCATTTAGACAAATAAAGAAATACAGACCCGTATAAGCACCGTATAAGGCCGAAACCTCGAAATACGTGCTTATACGTAACCACATACAAATGCACCCATGGCATCATCAAACATGTAATAAAAAATATAATAAACATTTATGCATGCACCAATTTAGAAAACCAAGTCCACTCACAGACCGTCCGAGCTGCCGCCTCGATTTGCGTGCCATACGGCTCCCTGAGCCGATCACCATCACCGGGACTCCCAAACCTGTCCAAATTTTAATAGAAGGTTACTAAATACTTAATTAACCTCCTACCAAAGCCCCGTAATTTTCCCGAACTTTTAACTATTTTTAAACCGACCCTAAACCTTACGACACCTTGAAAACTATCAAAACGATGTCTGATTGACACGAAACCAGTCCCAAAATGTTCGTTACATCGAATAGATGATTTCACATGTTGGAACCTTCCTCAAAATCTCCCCCACGCGCCCGCACGCGCCGCCTGAAGTGGCTGCGCGTGGGCCTCACGCGCCGCCTGAAGTGGCTGCGCGTGGGCCTCACACGCCTGCTACAGTACCCGTCTCTTTCCTTAGACTGGTGCGAACCGGTCCGGTTCGCCTGCAACTGGACCGGCGTAACCGGTCCAGGTCTCCTTCTCCCTCATTTTCGGTCCGTTTGCTTCCATTCCAATTCCTAAATTCCTATTTTCAAGTTTCCTATCTAACCCAATCAACAAAACCGACCAAAACCTCCTAAATCGATCCCTAGAAATCAACCCCCACGACCCCTGTTTTTCCCGGCCACCTTCCAGCCTTTCTCCGCCGTGAACCACCCTCCAAACCTTCCTAAAACTATCCTAGCAACCTATTTAGTTCAGTGAAACCATCCAAATCGGCCCATAACAATTAAAATGGAAAATGAACAAAATTGGGTAAAACCGATTACCTCGATCGGTTTCCTCCTTTGCCGCCCACGGCGGCTCTGCCTGGCCAGCCACCACGTCCAGCCGGTCCTCTCCATCTCTCTGTCCTCTCAGTTATGCTCACAGGTCAAGGGTTTGGATTTTTGGGTGAGAAATGGGATCGGGTTTGGTTGAAGGAAATGAAGAAAATGATCGATGTGGATGAACGGGAGATGCATGGATGGGAAAATGGTAGCCAGTGGATGGGTGACACTTGTCACTCATCCATTGGTTGCTGAAAAGCAACTGGGCCCACTAAAGTCCAAAAGTGCCTCGTAAAATGCGTCATCGTGAATAGTATCTTGGAACTTCCGTGAACCGTAACTTCGCCGTCGAACGTCCGAATTCGACGTGCCGCCTGTCTATGAACTCGTGACGTCACGAACTACGTCACGGTCATCGGTCAAAGTCCATTTGACCGCCAGAATGAAAAGTCAACGTTTTGCCACCATTATGGGCAAAACGGTCATTTCGCATCGTTCGTCCGATTTTGCTCAACTAATCACGGATTAGCCTCAGTAATTGTGATTAGTCACTAATCTAATCTAGGAATTCGGGACGGGTCGTTACAAGAATGACTCGGGAGCAGGATTGCTTATTTGACATCAGGGACGTCGAGCGTCTAGGACGCTAGGCATTTGAGATGCCGTACCCGGACGGGGTTCGGGGATTGGACTCCGAATTGAGACCCGAGTGGCACGCGTAGCCTTGAGACTATGACCTTATTGGTCGTCAGGGACGTCAGACATCGGGGATGTCAGGATTGGAGTGTATAGTGCAGTGGCTAAAATTATGTTTATGGTTTTATTATATGCCTTATGATACATATTATATGAATTATGGTTTTAAATTCTGATGCATGCATGTTTGGAAAACGGAGGGGTAAATTATATGTTTTACTTACTAAACGATTTTATAAACTTGAGTTTCGGCCCACTCACCCTTGATGTTTTGGTAACCCCTCCAGGTCGTGCTAATGAGGTAGAGGAGGAACCTGAGGCTGAGGCATAGATCTACTTCTGCGTACCTGAATCCCTGTTGGGTGATTTTACCCTCAGGTTTATGTTAGAGTCGTGCTCGCAACTTGTGATTTGGATTTCATCCCTTGTCTGACATCTGTTTATTTCGAACTTGATGTAAAACTTTAATTTGGTTTTTATGCATTTGAACGTTTGAGGTTAAAATTGGTATGAATTTTGGGTGTCAGACGGGAGCAGGGCACGTCCCCATGTGGTCCCAGAGAGGATCGGGGCGGGTCCTGTCACCAGTATTACCCGCGATCGTTTCACGCGGCACGGGAGGCAGAGTTCCTGCTGTTAGAGCAAGGGGATATGTCCGTTGCGGACTACGAGTAGAATTTTGGGAAACTTTCCCGGTTCGCTGCATCATTCGTGAGCACGGAGGAGGACAAATGCCACAGGTTTAAGCTTGGACTCCGAGGGGAGATCCGGGAAAGTGGGACTGCTGCCACTCATGCTTCTCTGAAAGATATGGTCGACGCTGCGGTTCGTGTCAAGGCCAGTCTGGCGGCACACCAGACACGATAGCCTTCGGACGAGGGGCGACGTCAGGATCGCCCACACCGTGGGCCATCAGGCCAGAAGAACAATAAGGGAGGAGGCTACAGGGGAGCACCCTCATCCTTTAAGGGTCGTGGCTGGTCGGGTCGACGTGGGGCCTCTCAGGGCAGAGGATCAGGATTCAACTCTGGGCAGCATTCATCTTGGAGCGGTGCTTCTGGTGGGCATTCGGACAGGCCAAGGCCAGTAACCTGTTTTGCTTGCGAAGAAGATGGCCAATATGCCTGTGATTGCCCGCTGTTGTCCAAGAGGAACGACGCTGGGGTCTCTAGTGTGGTGCAGAGCACGGCTTCCCACACTAACAGAGGTCGAGGTCAGGGAAGTGACCGTGGTGCTGGACGTGGCGCGCGCGGGCGCGGACGGAACGGAGGGCCGAGGGCTCAGGTGTTTGCAATGACCCAGCAGCAGACGAGGACCACCCCAGGCGTGGTTACAGGTACACTACATATCTTAAACCTTCTTGTACATGTATTGATGGATGCGGGGGCTACACATTCTTTTATTTCGAGGAGTTGTGCTGGTATGCTTGATTGTGTGATATCAGCCTTAGATTGTGAAATGGGTGTTGGCACCCCGATGGGCATCATATATCTTGTGAATCAGGTGATTCGGAGGTGCCCGGTAAGAATTGAGGATGTGGAATTACCAGCGGACTTAATTATCCTGGATATCCATGACTTCGATGTGATTTTAGGAATGGATTGGCTATCGGAGCATGGGTCGCTCATCGATTGCTGTAGCATGCAAGTGATTCTGCGAAGTCCGGGTTTGCCGGAGGTTATCTTTCAGGGGGAACGTGATGGTTCGCCTCCTGAAGTGATTTCTTCACTTACTGCTACCAAACTTCTACGGAAGGGATGTCAGGGTTATCTGGCGCATGTCGTGTCGGAACAGGTTGATACGCCGGGTATCGACGAGATACGAGTGGTACGTGAGTTTCCAGATGTGTTACCGGAAGACTTACCTGGATTACCACCACCACGGGAGATCGAGTTTACAATTGAACTACTCCCCGGTACCCGACCTATGTCCCAGGCACCTTACCGGATGGCGCCGGCCGAGTTACGAGAACTCAAAACTCAATTGCAGGAGTTGGTAGATTTGGGATACATCCGACCGAGTACTTCACCGTGGGGAGCACCGGTGTTGTTCGTGAAGAAGAAGGAAGGGAGTCTCCATTTTTGTATTGACTATCGACAACTCAACAAGGTGACACTAAGGAACCAGTATCCTCTACCCAAGATCGATGACCTTTTTGACCAGTTGTGGGGGGCACAGTGCTTCTCGAAGATTGATTTGCGGTCTGGGTATCACCAACTGAGGATTTCGGAGGAAGATATTCCGAAAACTGCTTTTCGAACCCGTTACGGACACTACGAGTTCCTTGTGATGCCTTTCGGCTTGACGAATGCTCCGGCAGCATTCATGGATCTGATGAACCGGGTTTTCCGACCCTACTTGGATAAATTCGTGATTGTGTTCATCGATGATATCTTGGTGTACTCAAGGAGTGCCCGAGCACATGAGGAACATCTACGGTTGGTGTTGGAGAAGCTGAGACAAGAACAGTTGTACGCCAAGCTAAGCAAGTGCTAGTTTTGGCTAAGCAGTATTGGTTTTCTGGGACACATGATATCGACGGATGGGATTAGAGTGGATCCCCAGAAAACAGAGGCGGTGACTAACTGGGCTAGACCGACAACGGTAACGGGGGTGCGGAGTTTTGTCGGGTTAGTAGGTTACTATAGGAGATTCGTGGAGGGTTTCTCCAAAATTGTTGCACCATTGACTCGATTGACTCGGAAGGGAGTGAAGTTCATTTGGGACGAGCAGTGTGATCAGAGTTTTCAAGAGTTGAAGGATCGATTGACCACTGCACCTGTCCTTGCATTGTCGGATGACAGTGGAGAATTCGTGGTCTTTAGTGACGCATCACTACAAGGTTTGGGCTGCGTGTTGGTGCAGACTAGCAAGGTTATCGCCTACGCATCCCGGCAGCTAAAGACTCATGAGTTGAACTACCCTACCCATGATTTGAAGTTGGCAGCGGTGGTTCATACCCTAAAAATCTGGAGACATTACCTATTCGGCGCAACGTGCCGGATATACACTGACTACCAGAGCCTAAAGTACCTATTCACTCAGAAGGAGCTTAACATGAGACAACGGAGATGGTTAGAGCTGCTGAAGGATTATGACTGTATAATTGAGTATCATCTGGGTAAGGCCAACGTGGTGGCAGATGCACTCAGCAGGAAGTCAGCGGGATCTGTTGCACACCTGGGGATGGTGTATCTTCCTTTGCTGGTGGAACTCCGGAAGGCGGGAGTTATTTTGGATACATATGAGCATGGAGCTTTGTTGGCCAGCTTCCATGTACGACCAATGCTGATTGATCGGATCATCGAAGCATAACTTCAGGATCCGATACTCTGTATTTACAGGATTGAGGTCGATGCGGATGGGAGACAGGATTTTACCATCCGGGATGATGGAGCACTTGTGAAGTTGGGCCGTTTGTGTGTACCTGCATGTTTGGAAAACGGAGGGGTAAATTATATGTTTTACTTATCAAACGGTTTTTTATAAACTTGAGTTTCGGCCCACTCACCCTTAATGTTTTGGTAACCCCTCCAGGCTATGCTACTGAGGTAGAGGAGGATCCTGAGGCTGAGGCATAGATCTACTTCTGCGTACCTGAATCCCTGTTGGGTGGTTTACCCGCAGGTTTATTTTAGAGTCGTTCTCGCAACTTGTAATTTTGGATTTCATCCCTTGTCTGACATCTGTTTATTTCAGATTTGATGTATAACTTTTATTTGGTTATTTATGCATTTGAATGTTTGAGGTTAAAATTGGTATGTTATTTTGGGTGTCAGACGGGAGCAAGGCACGTCCCCTTGTGGTCCCCGTGGGATCGGGATGGGTCCTGTCAGTGCCAGTCCGGTCCGGTTCGAACCAGGCGCGAGGTTGATGGTGACAGTGTAGCAGGCGCGTGGCTTTCACGCGCAGCCCCTTTGGACGGCGCGTGAGGGCGCATGGAGGATATTTTGGGGAAGTGTCCAACATGTGAATTAATCTATTCGATGTAACTAACATTTTGAGACTGGTTTCGTGTCAATCGGACACCGTCTCTGTAATATTCGGGACATTCGAAGGTTTAGAATCGAGTTTAAAAATATTTAAAAATTCGAAAAAATTACAGGGCTTCAATGAGAGGTTAATAAGGTAGTTAGTAACCCTCTAGATTGATTTGGACAGGTTTGGGAGTCCCGGTGATGGCGATTAGCCGGGTGAGACTTACTGCACGCAAACCGATGCGGCAGCTTAGGACGGTCTGTGGGTGGATCTTGATTTCTAAACCGTGATGCATGCATAAATATTTTATATGTTTTATGAATAAGATTCTATGATGTTGATTTGGATATTTGTGAATTATATGATTTCACACATTTCACGGTAATTTACGTGCTTGCACGTAAATCGAGGTTTACGATTTTGCATTGATTTTCCGTGCTTATGGTTTTGGAAATAATTTCATGAAATGGTTTTGAATTTTAAAAGGTAAACTCGGGTTCGATACCCATTGGTTTTGGAAACCATCTGTAACGACCCGTCCCAAATTTCAGGATTAGATTAGTGACTAATCATAATTAGTGAGGTTAATCCGTGATTAGTTAGGCGAAATCGGACGAATGATGCAAAATGACCGTTTTGCCCATGGCGTGGGAAAAACGTTGACTTTTTAATCGGGCGGTCAAATGGACTTTGACCAATGACCGTGACGTAGTTCGTGACGTCACGAGTTCATAGACAGGTGGCACGTTCAATTCCGACATTCGAGGAAGAAGTTATGACGTTCGGAAGTTTAGGGGCATTTTGGTAATTATGGTTAAATGGGGCAAATAGTTGAATTTTTGACCGGGAGGTCCGATGTCCAAGGGTCAAAGACCGTTACGTAGATCGAGACGATGCGAATCCATAGGCAGGCGGCACGCTGAAATCGAACTTCGAACGGGAGAGTTATAGGTCACGGAAGGTCGATTTCACTATGCACGTACTTCGAGACGGGATGATTTGGAAATATCTAATTGGGCAGATATTTTGAGTAGGTCCCATGGATGAGTGACAAGTGTCACTCATCCCATTGGTTAAAACCCCTAAAAAGGGGATCTAACTTAATTAAATAATATTAATTTAATATTTTATAATTAATCCAATTAACTCATCTCTAATCCTAGCCATCCATTCCATCCCTCAATCAATCCACACCACTCATCTCATCTAATCTATCTCACTTCTCTCATCAGCCATCAAACCTCATCACTTCATTCTTCTTCATCTTCAAACCTGAAACCCACCATTTTCCTCCAAAAACACACAAACCACACCACACCTAACCACCATCCATTATCTGAGTTGAACATGACCGTGAGAGAGTGTTGAGGGGCTGAGGACCGAGAGGTTGGACGGTGGCCCACGGTGGAGGCCACGGCGGAGTGAACCCGTGAGGTAAGAAAATATTTGAAAATTTGAATTTGGGTTTCGATGGTTTTAATCGATTTCATTAATTGGAAATGCTATCTGGAGGTCTTAGGGTTCTTTTAGAATTGTTTTTGGGGCTTAGAATGGCCGGGAAGAACCGTGAACGGCGGGGGAAAATCTGGCCGCCATTAACGACGGTGAAGGTGCGGATTTCGGGGTTGTTTTTGCGTTTTGAACGTTCAAAATGATTAGTAATGGGATTAGGAAGGTATTAGAATGAAAATGGAACAAAATGGATTGAAAACATGGAGGTTAGAGGGTTGAACCGGTCGAGCCGGTCCGGTCCGGTTCGAACTAGCGAACCCGGTTGGCGGGAGGTTGCTGGTGACACTGTTCACCGCGCGTGATCTCACGCGCAGGTTACTTCCTAGGGCGCGTGGGGGCGCGTGAGGCACTTTTTGGGAAAGTATTCAACATATGAAATCTTCTATTCGATGTAATGAACATTTTGAGACTGGTTTCGTGTCGATCGGACACCGTCTCGATATGTTTCGGGGCATCGGAAGGTTTCAGATTGGGATTAAAAATAGTTAAAAATTCCAGAAAATTACTGGGCTTTGGTAGGAGGTTAATTAAGTAGTTCGTAACCTTATATTACAATTTGGACAGGTTTGGGAGTCCCAGTGATAGTGATTGTCTCTAAAGAGCCGTATGACACGCAAATCGAGGCGGCAGCTCGGACGGTCTGTGAGTGGACCTTGTTTTCTAAATTGGTGCATGCATAAATGTTTATTATATGTTTTAAATACTTTTTTATGATGCCATGAGTGCATTTGGATGTGTGGTTACGTATAGGCACATATTTCATGGTTTCGGCCCTATACGGTGCCTATACGGGTCTGTATTTCTTTATTGGTTTAAATAATTTGGTTTTGGATTTCCAAAAGGATAAACTCTGGTATGAGACCCATTTGGTTTTGTCTCGGGCACATGACCCTATTGATGACCTACGGGTCTGAGTCTTGGTAGCGGTAGGTGCTTGGTGCACGGCGACGGACGACGTGACGCTCGCCTCCAGGTTGGGATGTGTTCCTTCCGGAGAGGTCACGATGCACGATTTGTGATCGGGCAGTGTAAGGACCCGTCCAGGAAATTAGGGTTAAGATGGGATTAGTGAGCTTAATCGGTGGTGAGTTGGTTACAATAGGTCCGTTAGCATCGAATGACGATTTTACCCCTAGGTTGGGTAAATAGTTGACTTTTAGTTCGGGGGGTCAATTTGGTATTGACCGGTGACCGTGAAGTAGTTCGGGACGTCACGAATCCGTAGATGGGTGGCACGCCCGATTCCGACATCCGAGGATGAAGTTATGATGTTCGGAAGGTTGAGGGCATTACCGTAATTTGGCTAAATAAGGGGAAAAGTTGACTTTTCGTACGATCGGGTTTTGACACGTTGACCTAGGACTGTTAGGTAGATCTCGTCATCCTGAATTCAACGACAGGCGGTACGTGTTCATCGAACTTAGGGTGAGTAAGATACGGTTCTAAAACGGTAAGGGCATAATTGTAATTTTGACTCAAAAGAGGGGCATTTTGGTCTTTTGCACATTGAGAATTGTGCAACCGGATTGGGACAAGTGTACAGGAGAGAATTGGGATATTTGTGAGAGGGCTGAGGGGATTGTGACATGTGGCAAGTGTGTAGTGGTTTCTAGGGTGCACGGTGTGCGTGTTCAAATCGTGCAGGTGTGTGTGTGTGTGTGTGTGTGTGTGTGTGTGTGCAACCGTGTTCGAACAAGAGAGAAATGGAGGGTGAGATTGAGAAGAATTGAGTGTGGGTTGTGTGTGTTGGTGTATCCTAGTGACTGAGGAAGTAAATAGAGATAGAGAGAGACAGTGAATGAGTTGTGAGGGCAACTCGTGTGAGGAAACCTTGCGAGTGTGAAGGTTTGAGTTTCAGGAAAACAGAGAGGGTGTTGGGTGGTGGTGCTGCTGTGTTCGACCAATCAAGGCTGGTGGTGGTTTCCAGAAGACAGAGGTGGACTGGAGGAGTCGTGTACTCACGGCTGAGCTCACGGCGGCGGCCTGAGCACAGGTAATTTCTCGTTTCCTTTCAATTGCTCTGTTTTGCCGTTTAGGTTCAAACCAATAGCCGTGGGTTTTGAGTACGAGTCGAGATTTTTGGTGAGTTGTGTGAGACTCAGTGAGGTCCTAGGAGTTGTTTAGTGTAGCCACCGTGACGGGGGAGGACTTGGGTGGCCGGATTGTGAAACAGGGGTATGAACGGGTTACGGTTTCGAGTTAGGGACGATGGGTTAGAAGCTGTGTCGAAGTGTTTGGAGTAGGGGAATAGGTTGCTTAGGACTGGACTAAGAGACTGGTGAAGAGAGGAGTCGAAATGGTGAAGGAACGGCGGAGAACCGCTCTCGCTGGTTCAAACCGGTCGAGCTGAGGAAGACGATGAACAGTAGTCTGGGTGCAGGAGAGTGAGGCCCACGCGCAGCCACTTTGGCCGGTGCGTGAGGGCGTGTGCGGTGGCTTTTGGGGAAACTTCCAACTTGGTTTTTGGTCTAGATGTTATAACGAGTCTATTGGAATAAGTTTCGGGTTAATCGGATGTCAAGTCGAGTTAGTTCGGCGAGGTAGAAGGTTTAGGGTTCCGGTTCGTTACGTTTAGGACCCGGGGATTTTTGGGGAAAATTAGGAAAGTCTTGGTAGACGTGTTAGTGACGTTCTTTGGTGACTGTTGACAGGATCGAGACTTCCCGAGGAAGCTGAGGAACGTACGGGACGCGAGTGACGTGCCCGGTATCTGTGAGTGGACCCCTTCTCTATAACTGAGCATGCATAACTGCTTTTAGTTACTTGTTTTATGGTTTATATGTGATTTCACTGTTATTTGAATATGCTATAACTGTTTTACTTAATTGCACGTTTTTCGAGAAAGTATGATTTTCAGCACGTTTTACGAGAAAGACTTAATTTCTGAGTATGATACCATGGTTTTGGGACTTAAATCTATCAAGGGTTTTCAATGATTATAAGTGAATTTTGATACATGATTTGAGGATCAAGGTTTTCGGTTTTAGAATCGAATTTCTAGAATCGAGATTTGGTTTTAAAGTTGAAAAGTGGAATTCCGGATTCGGGTTTGGATAAGGATTTAGAAATGGTTTTCAAATGGTTTTGGATTGGATTTGCTGGATCTGATTATTGGGTTTAAAGACCCGGATATTGTGATTGACGGGGGACGGGCCCGGATTGGGTTTAAAGACCCGGATTGAGTTTAAAGACTTGGAGTTTAAAGACTCGGATATATTGATATTTCCCTCGTAGGCCTGTTGAGTTTAAAGACTCGGAGTTTAAAGACTCGGATTATTGAGGCCTGGATTGAGTTTAAAGACTCGGATAGGTCTAGCAGGTTTGATCGGATAATGATTTTCTTGGTATTTATGATGGTTTTATGATGTTTATGATGTGATTTCTGTAACTGCTTTCAATTCTGTTTTTATGACGATCTTTATGTGTTTTATAACTGGTTTCAGTAAATGGGTTATGCATGTATGATTTCAAAACGGAGGGCCAAATCCCTGGTTTTGTTATAAAATGGTTTTGGAAACTCTTCTTTTATTTATGGTCCACTCACACTTTCTGTTTTTACTTGCCCTCCAGGTCGTGGAGCTAGTGCGGGGCTTCGACGTCGAGGCAGTGTCGGAGGCATAGAGTACCCGAGAGTTTTCCCGGAGTGTTTTAATTTTCCGTTGTGCGTGTACCTTCTGTATCGGTTTTCTTTTCCTTTGTCTGGCATGTAATTTGATGGTTTATCGTGAGGTTACGTTGGTCTTTGTGTCGGGGGGTCAGACGGGAGCAGGATTTACCTCGGATTTTGGCGTGGAACCGAGGTGGGTCCTGACAGGCAGCTTGGGGAGGCTCGACTTCGGAGTGCTGACGGTTCAGGATAGCGATCGGTGATGAGTGCACCATGATCTTGTGGTGGTCGCGTCGTTTGATTCGTTCACGGCGACATACCAGGATTGAGGGCGGTCCTGGATGAATGGTTGCACACATCTCTACGATCGGAGTTGTGACTGACCCTTAGATATGGGGCACGGTGCCCAGCTGATGTCATATGTTCGGGCACGAGACCCAATTGTTTTACACTGATGATTTTGGGTCAGGGACCCTAGGTGGATTTCCAAGTTCATGACGGTTTATGGAAACCGGCATGAACTCTGGAAAGGTCATTGTGGTTCTTGACGGTTTATGGAAACCGGTATGAACCCTTGTCAGGCCATTATGGTACATGACGGTTTATGGGAACCGGCATGAACCCTTGTTATGGATGTTATGGATCATGATGGTTCAGGGGAACCAGGCATGAATATTTATGTTATGTATATATATGTTCATCTACCTTCTTTTACTTGTTCTATTATCTCCTCCGGGGAGGGTCGTTGGCTTGGGTGGACCTCGGAGTAGTCACGGAGCACCGACTAAGTGGAGTCACCCTCCCCCCCCCCCCCCCCCCCCCAGTTGGGTTCCTTACTCTCAGGAAGGCTTGTACTATAACCTCAGGGCGGGTCATTGGTCTTCGGACATTGACTTGGTACCTGAAAGACTTGGGTTTGAGACCCCGGGTAGCACGCTCGTAGCTTTGGAAACCGTGACAGGATTGGTTGTGTGAATTATATGTGTATGTGATATAAATATGCTATATGATATGATATATGATGTGTGTTTACACAGGTTTTGGGCAGTGGCCCTTATGGTTGGTTCTTATGGATTTGGGCAGTGACCCGTACGGTTGAGTCTTTATGATTCTTTCAATCTTGGTTTTGGGCTTAGTTCCCACATATGGTTTCTTTGGTTAAATGGTTTTCGAATGCATGCATGCTTTTAGTGAAGGGTACAAATGTCTTCTCGTTAAAATGTTTTTATAAACTGGTTGTTTTGTCCACTCACAGTTTTTAATGTTTTGACTGCCCTTCAGGTTGACATCGGATGTGGACTGTAGCAGAGACCGAGATATCACATACCTCCTCCGGATCCTGACGTACTCTGATAGCCCGAGAGGGCAAAAGTCGGAAATATCCCTTGTCTCACACTTCGTGTCAGACTGGAGCAGGGTCATCCCGCACTAATCCCGGGGGGATTGGGATGGGTCCTGTCACCCTTGGACTCGAAGTCCCATTTAGTTACGTTCTCGGGCCAGAGGCCCAATTGGTTCTTGAATCAATTTCGGATTTGGAAATATAGACCGGGCACTAGACCCCTTTGATTTACGAACTCTCGGACTTGAAGTCCATTTGATTTAACGAGGCATCGGGCTGAAGGCCCAGTTGATTTACGTATCGGGCTCGAGGTCCAGTTGGTTTACGAATCGGGCACAGAGCCCAGTTGACTTACGTATCGGGCACGAGGCCCATTTAGTTATGAAATTGGGCACGAGGCCCATTTGGTTTACGAAATCGGGCACGAGGCCCAGTTGGTTTACGATTCGGGTCGGAGGCCCAGTTTGTATGTGGATTCGGGCTTAGGGCACAGTTATGTTTTAAGATTTGGATTTTGGGTCGGGGACCCATAAATGAATTTATGGTTCATGACGGTTTATGGAGACCGGCATGAACCCTTGAAAGGTTTTTATGGCTCATGACGGTTTATGGGGACCGGGTATGAATTCTTGAAAGGTTTTGAGAATGTTTTCAAAAGGTTTTTCGTATACCATCCTTTATATATGAATTGTCTCCTCCGGGGAGGGTCGTTGGCCTAGGTGGACCCTGGAATAGTCACTCGGAGTACTGACTGAGTGGAGTCGCCCTCGTTGGGTTCCTTACTCTCAGAAAGGCTATGGATTATAACCCTCAGGGAGGGTCATTGATCTACGGACATTGACCTGGGTAGATCCTGGGGAGGCTTGGGTTTTGAGACCCCGGGTAACACGCGCGTAGCTCAAGATACCGTGACAGGATTGGTTATATGATATTGATAAACATGATTTCTTGGTTTTGCGAAATTGTGTTTTATGATTGATAAATGGATTTGGGCTAAGATCTCACATATGTTTATTATGTTCTAGATTTCTATAAATGGTTTTGGGCAGGGGCCCGTATGGATTTGGTTATTGAAACATATGTGGTTTGATAAATGGTTTTACTATACATGCATGCTTTTTAGTGAAGGGTATAAAGGTCTTTTATGAAATGTGTTTTATAAGCTCTTTTATTTTTGTACACTTACAGTCTTTCTGTTTTCAATGCCCTTCAGATTGAATAAGGTGCGACTGTAGCAGAGACCGAGACATCACATACCTCCTCCAGATCCTAGCGTACTCTGGAAGCCGGTCAGGCTAAAGGTTCAAATTTTCCCTGGTCTGACACTCCGTGTCAGACGGGATCAGGAGCGTCCCTCGTTAATTCCAGGGGGATTGGGACGGGTCCTGACACTTATCGTCTGAGAAGAGTTAGCAGAGACGTGAGATCAGATTAGAGCTAGGGAAGAGCCGAGAGAGCCAGAATATCAACTTAGGGCTAGGAAAGAGCCGGGAGAGCGAGGACATCTGCTTATGGCTCGGGAAGAGTAGGGAGAGTTGGGAGATCAATTTTAGACTCGGGAAGAAAGCCGAAAAATCCAAAAGGAAAGGGGTCGAGGAGGAAAGGGAAAAGAAGAGAAAGCAGGTACGGATGGGCGGAGGCAGAGATTGAATCCAAATCTACCATCGGATGGTGGATATACGGTGAAACCCATACCTCTAGATCTAGTGCTATTGGGGTGTGTGGGGGTTTAAAGAGAAGTGAAGCCGTTTTTTTTTTGATAAGTAAATAAATTCAATTAAACAGAACCGGAAAAAGCCCGGAAGCCAACAACCAAAGCCAAACAAAGGCACCACATACTAGAGTCAAACACGACCACAAGCCAAAAAACTAAACATGAACAGCCCAAGCTAAAGCAATCGTACGATTAGCAACAGAGCGAGAAAATTTAATAGAACACAACTTGGTTCTAACCATATCGATGATTTGCTTCCGGATAACGAAGGGGGGATTCCCTTCGGCTCCAAACACACGAGCATTCCGCTCACACCAAAGGCAATACACTGTGGCACCAAGCACCACCTTATTGACCGCCACACCAAGGGATTTCCCCCTCCACTGGACCGAAATAACCTCGATGAAAGAAGGCCAGGGAATTCTCAACCACGGATTGCCACATTTCGTCAAAATCGCCGACCAAATACCCTCACTATACGGACACTCAAAAAAGAGATGATTATGAGACTCCACCACAGCATTACAGAGAACACAAAGAAAACTTTGACGGTTAGATAATCTCCTCATCCGGTCAAAGGTCATGAGGCGATGACGGATAGCAAGCCAAAGAACAAAGCTAGCTCTAGGAATAGAATAAGAGAACCATACCAGATTAGCCCAACCGACCACAGGATTAACATCCCTACAAACATCCCAAAGAGAAGAGGCCGAGTAGACTCCAAGAGCAGAAGGTTTCCAAATAACTGAATCATCTCTCGAAGGACAAGGGGAGAGACAGAGAGAAGTCGCTTGAATAGTGAGAAGATTATCATTGAGAGCAAAAGGCCATCTCCAGCCCCCAGAATCATTCAGCACCTCGCAGAGCCGAAAGTTAAGGCCAAGGCCCGAAATAGAAGGCAAAGCATCACCCCAACGATCAAGCAGCGGACCCAGGGAGCACCAATTATCCCACCAAGTAAAAATAGATTTCCCATTACCCACAACAGAAAAGATAAAAGGTTTAACCACATTCCGGATTTTGAGAAGTCTTCTCCAGTTCCAACAACAGCTCGAAGACAGGGTGATAGCCCAGAAGCTCCTATCCTTAAGAATATATGCTTTAACCCAATCAGACCACAGGTTGCCCTCAGCATCAGAGAAAAGGAACCAAATATAACGAGCCATTAGCACCCAATTCCAGGTACACAAAGATTTAATACCGAGCCCACCCTTCCTAAAAGGCTTACAAACATCATCCCACGAAATCTTAGCACAATAAGAGCCAGCAACTTTCCCAAACCAAAGGAACCGCCGCAACAACAGCTCAATGCTACGCAGGACACACTTAGGGAGAAACAGATGAGACGCCCAATAAACCTGCAAGGAGCACAACACAGCTTTAATAATCACCAGGCGGCCAGCAAAGGAAAGATGGCGATGTTCCCAAGAGCCAATTCTCCTCACAACCTTCTCCACCAAAGGAGCGCAATCCAAAGCGGAGAGTTTGGAGGTAATAAGAGGAATAACCAGATATCTCATAGGAAGGGAACCAATATTAAGACTAGTAAGATCCCTCAAATGAGCCGAAGTATCAATATCAACACCGGCCACAAACAAATTGCTCTTCTCCAAATTGATACACAATCCGGACTGAGAAGCAAACCAATCAAGCACATGCATAAGAATTGAAAGGGAGTACCTATCACCATGAGAGAAGACAATGAGGTCATCAGCAAAGGCAAGATGGGATAACCGAGTTTTATCGCATCTCCAATGGTATCTAAACCTAGGAGCAGCATAAATGGCGCTGATGAAGGAAGAGGAGAGGATCTCCATGGCCATAACAAAAAGGTATGGGGAAAGAGGATCCCCTTGTCTGAGCCCCCGTTTACCAGGAAAGTACCCTTCAAGTTCACCATTAACTGCGACAGAGAACCAAGTGGACGAAATACATCCTCTAATCCAATCAATCATCTGAGGGTGAATATTAAAGGCAACCAAAGCCCTGAATAAGAAATCCCACTCCAAGGTATCATAGGCCTTTTTAATGTCGACTTGAATGGCACATCGAGGAGGACCCGAATTCAGATGGTACCCCTTAAAAAGCTCCTGCATAAGTAAAATGTTGTCCCCAATACGACGACCACTAATGAAAGCAGATTGGGAGCAGCTAATAACATCAGGCAGCACACTTTTCAACCGGTTAGCTAACAATTTAGAGATAATCTTGTAAACAATATTACAGCAAGAAATAGGTCTGAAGTCTCCCATAGAAGACGGATTAGGAACTTTTGGAATCAAAGTTAAAATAGTGGCATTCATCTCCCCCAAGAGGGAGCAAGAAGAAAAAAATTCAAGAACAACAAGGATAACATGCTTACCCACAATGTCCCAGCACCGTTGGAAGAAGAAGGCATTGAAACCATCAGGCCCAGGCGCCTTGTTGGGCTTCAACATAAAAAAAAACATCCCAAATATCATCATCACAAAAATCAAGACCCAAGCCAAGGGACAAAGCCTCAGGAACACGATTAACCAGACCAAAACCAGACCCATGGCCACTGTCAATCCGAGAAATACCAAACAAACCTTGGAAATAAGAAACAACTTCCAACTTAATCTCAGCAGGATCATGAGTCACAACCCCATCCGCCCGACAGATCAAGGAAATGTTGTTTCGATTGGCCCGCTTTTTAATAACTTTGTGGAAATATGCCGAATTACGATAACCCTGCAAGTTCCAATTAATTCTAGACTTTCGCCTAGCCAAGCACTCCTCACGGTCCAGACAATCCACAAAAATCTTCCTCAATCTTCCCTCCAGAACAACAAGGGAAGGATCAGAAGGTGCCGCTTCCAGACGTACTTGGCAATCATCAAGATCAGCTTTAGTAACCTCCACAGTGTGGAAAACATTTGCCAGAGGCCGAGCATTCAGACTCTTAAGCTTCATTTTAACAACTTCAACCTTCGCACAAAACGAAATTGATGGCTACCCCTGATAAAAGTGTTGAACGCACGCGCCACAATAAACCTGAATTGCTCGTGATTAGCCAGGAAATTGAAAATTTTGAAAGGGGTCCGCCGCCGAGGGGATTAAAGACCCATATCTAAAATGCCAGGGCAATGATCAGAAGAACCAAGAGGAAGGAAAGAGGCAGAGCTACGAGGGAACTTCAAGAACCAACCTTCATTAACCATGATCCGATCAAGCTTACGTTGAATTAAGTCACCAGAAAACAGTTGATTACACCAAGTAAGGAACCTACCAGAGAATCTAACATCATCCAACCCACAATCCCTACAGCAATCACTCATGTCCGCCATAGCCAACTAAAGAGGAGGAGCGCCCAACGACTCATTAGCAAACCTAACAGAGTTAAAATCTCCCATAACAGTCCACGGAAGATCACCAACAATAAGAGCAAAGTCAACCAAATCAGCCCAAAGAGCACGACGATCACAAACATCATTATGACCATAAACAGTAGAAACAAAAAAGTTCAGACCCAAATTAAGCAACTGAACATGACAGTGGATAGCTTGGGCAGATTTCCTCACAACACAAACATCCAAACGTGTCGGATTCCAACCCACAAGAATTCGACAATTAGAATGAAAACCACCATTATCAATGACATCCCACCCAAGGAAAACACTAGCAGAAATGCGAGCAAGACTTCTGCCCTTAATTCTAGTCTCAATAATCCCCAAGAAACTTAATTTACATCTCGCAACAAAACTCTTGACCTCAAGATACTTGACTTATCGTTGAGACCCCTAACATTCCAAACTGCAAAATTAATTATCAGTAGATTTAGAAATACGTACCCTGGATAAAATCCCACCACGAGAAGCTTTAGATTTTCTCTTCGCCTTGTTCTTTTTTTTTCCTTCTCCACAGGACCAGACTGAGATCCAGTAACAACTATGCTACCATCAGGCAACACCTGATCCCAAAGATCAAGGAGGGAAGAGCCCAATGTCACTGATTCCCCGTCGGACTCGGAAATCGAATTTCCCAAGGAAAGGAAAGAGTTAGAGATAGGGACCAGAACAGCGGATTGGAGCACCATGGGACTGCTAGCAACAGGCAACACTCGAGCAGGATAGGGTGAGGGATGAGGGCAAGACCGCCCAACCGAGCCATCAAGGGGTAAGTGAGCTTCATTGAGACCAATAGCAGCCGGAATTAACAACTCAATAGGGCCCTAGTTACCAATGCCAATATTAGACAGCGCACCACAATGCAAATCACCATTATTGGGCAGAGTAGGAGGAGAGCTCGAAATTTTAGGAGCAGTAGGAGCTGAAGGACGCGAAGGGCAAGCCGGCTCAAGATGCCCGAAGGTTTTGCAACAAGAGCACAACAAAGGTAAGTGAAGCCGTTTTGGAAAGAACAGTCTTGCGGTCATTTATTCTGATTTGGGCTTGTCATGAGACAACGTTTAATAATGTAGTTAAATTTATGAATTTTTTTTACAACGATTTTTTTGTTAACCTTTGTTTTTCTTTTCAAACGAAACGTCTTTATTTTATTAAGTAGCATGATTACGTCTATTGTTTCGATACCACTTGGATGCACATATTTTCCACACATAAAACTTACTTTTGATGACTAACAGAATAGCTAAGTTGATATTAGGGAGATAATTTTACATTTTAGGGGTTTTGGGGGAGGAGGTCTTTATTTATTTTTTTACACATCAATCTAGGGTTTTCTTTTGGATCATAAATATTTTTAAACAATAATACTAATTGGTAATTTATTGAGTTTTAAGATATTTGGGCCATTTTTTATTTATTTACAAGGTATATCAGTCAATTTGTTTCATTTCTCAAACTTGAAGTGGACACGATAAAATTCTATACGGATATTGGCAATTAGGGGTGGCATTTTATACCGAAAAACCGCAAAAACCGACCGATACTTTACCGCAATGAAACCGCAATCGCGGTAAACCGAACCGCATTTGCGGTATTTAAAACCGAACCGCATTTGCGGTTGCGGTATTTAATTTTCAAAACTTGCGGTTACCGAAAACCGCGAATACATTTTAAATAATATTGTCTATAATATATTATTTTGAATATAATATACTTATATTGTATGTACAATATATTTCATACAACATATTGCATACAATATTTATTTTCTATTCACACCCATTAATCGTAGCCGTTGATGCAATCAGACCTAAGCCTCACTTCTCTCCTTATGCGATCTCACTCTCTCATCTCAAATCTCTAATTTTCATTCGTCTCTCTCTCTCTCAACTCTCAAAATCGGCTTCTCTCTCACAGACCCAAATCGAACTCATCTCCTCCTCTCTCTCTCTTTATCAATCTAAGTTCTGTCTCTTCTCTCTCAACTCAACCTCCACCAAGCTCACTCAAATCAAACTCTCTCTCTCTCTCTCTCTCTGTCTCAAGCTTAACTGTCAGGACCGCCCCGGAAGGGGCATCGATAACCGTGCCCGGTCCTGCTCCCGTCTGGCAAGATGACAGAAAACCCCAAGTTACCCTCAGTACTTGCCAAACCAGGGATAGCCACACGTACATACTCATGCCTCCGCCCCTCGTACAGCCTCGAACAACGCGCCACGACCTGGAGGGTCAATAAAAACCAAAAAGGTGTGAGTGGACAAAAAGAATTCAGTTCATAAACAGTTACGGAAAGACGTTTTTACCCTCCAAGTAAAAACCAATGCATGCATACCAAAAATCATTTCGCAATTGGTTAACATTTCAACATAAGAAATCCGTATATGAAAAATCAAAATCGTTTTCCTTTCTTAACCTTCGGGTCATAGCCCGCAAATTATAAACATGGGGCCACAGCCCAAAACCATAAAGTCCATTTCCAAGTATACGACATCAACCAAACCATCAACCATATAAACCGGGCCACTGCCCAACACATCCAATCATCAAAGAACATCAATGAATCACAATCAATCAGTTTGCTGGATATTGAGTGCGCCCGAGTCTTTAAACTCAAAACCATGCGCATTATCAGGCCTTCCCGGGATTTCAACGAGTCTTTAAACTCAAAACATAATCAATAGGCCTCGGGGGTATCACAATAACCGAGTCTTTAAACTCACGAGTCTTTAAACTCAATAAGGGCCCTCCCCCGTCATCAATTAACCGAGTCTTTAAACTCAAAACGAGCTCCAGCAATAGCACCGGGTCTATAAACCCAAAACAGTTTCCAACGGGTCTTTAAACCCAAAACATTTTCCAATCACAACAACTCGGGATCTATCCCGAAATCACATTTTGACATAACAGGACTCATGGTCCGAATTTCCACATTCAAGTCCCCAAATCATACTTCACAAACATAATCAAATTATCATTTGACACGGGGCATGCAAAATCAGACCAAATCATTTTGTTAAATCCTTTTTCATTCCCGAATCCGAATTCGCAATAATGATTCCGTAAGCCGGCATCCGGAAACATCATCCCGAACCCAAGCCAAGAATCCACTTTAAATTTCCGAAAACTGAAAACTCGTTAATCCATGTTACCTTTATGCCCCAAGCACCAAACCAGAAATCATCTTTTTCGAAATCCATTTTAATTCCTTGAAATCACTTCATTTTTCAAATCACATTATCCGGGCATCAAAACTACGACCAAAACCACAAAATCCCGGTCTAGTCAAGCATACTCCAAATCCAATTTAAAATCCTCGAAATCGCAAACCTCAATTCACATCCCAAATTCAAACATCAAACAGTGATCAAATCACAATAAACTCAAATCTCGTAAAGCGTGCAAAACCGCAAAAACCTCGAAAACCGTGTCAACACCGTGAATCGCACTCACAATCATAAACAACATTCTTAAATCATCATACACCCATTTCATATAAACTCTTTCATTAAACCATTATTAAGCACAAAAGTAACCATAGTCTCGAAATACGTGTAATTCCGCATATATAGTAAAAATACGTATAAATACGGGAATCGAATACGTATAAATACGGGAATCGAATACGTATAAATACGGGAATCGAAATCAATCACAACCTATAATCATAATCATAAAAATCATAGAAATAGTTTATGCATGCATTAAATTTTAAAAGCAACGTCCACTCACACACCGTCCAATAGGGCTCGGTTTCGCGCCGCACGCGGTTCCGTAATTTCCGACATTTTCCAAAAACCCGAATCCTGCCCGAAAACACATCCCCGGGTCATTAAGGCGTCAAATAACAACATACTAATTTCTCATAATTTTCCGGGAATTAATCGTTAATTACAAACGTAACATAAATCTTCGGACCTTCGGAATAACATCGAAACGGTGTCCGATAAATTCGAAACTAACGTTAAAACGTTCGTTACAATGTGTAGGACAAAAGTCATGTTGGACCTACCTCGAAAATCGGCCCCACGCGCCGTCACGCGCCGCCGCAAGCGGCTGCGCGTGACACTCACGCGCCAGCTACAGTAACCCCAACGGTCACCAGCTTCACCCGACTCTCTGACATACGGGTCGTTCCACCCGCGCGAGGACCCGATTAACAGTCCTTCAATTCGCCATTATTGGAACGATTCGAGCACACCATTAGCTTCGAAACCTGCCCAATTAGGGATCTGTACTGTCCTTTCCCGTCGTCAAGACCTCGAACCATCTCGACTCAACCCAAGTCCCAAAGTCGAGTTCCTCGTCGGGGTTTGATTAACAACCAAGGAAGTCTTCGATTAGTTGGTCGTCTAGCATCATAGCACTAAGGTGAAGATAATCTAGGATTCAATTTCACGAAGACTAACCTCCAAAAGCACGAACACTATGCCCGATCTTCCGGCCACCCGTGACTTCTGTCCACAGCTCCAGGAGCTTCAAAGCTTGCAACAATCGATCTGGATCGACTAGCTAAGGCCTCAGAAAGTTCATTCGAGCCTCAAATCGGCTTGGGCTGGTCTAAAATTCAAATTCGGATTTGAATTCGCATGAAAACAAGCTTCGGGTTTCACTGTGTGGATTCACTCAGCCCCCGGTTCTCCTCTCTCATTTAGTCTCCCCATCCTCCCTTCATCCTTTCAGAAGGTTTCAAACTCTCAACCGACCGTTGGGGAGGTCGATCACTCTCCACCGGTGTTCCGTCCTCTGTTTTCCATTTCAAGACCGCAGCCCAGTTCCAGTTCCAATTGACCCGTACTCACCCACTGAAACAGACCCGGGCTCTTCCACTGTCTCAGTTCTCTCACAACCTCTCGTTTCAGTGCGCATTCCCCCCCTCAAATTGGTCTTGGGAGGTCGATCAAGCGTGGGAAGCAGCCTCTGTTTTCTTCCCAGTTTCAGAAGCACCAGCAGCACTTGCTCCCCAACCTCACCATTGCCCACCGTGCACTGCTCCACTCAAGGCACTAAGCAACTCACCCGTGGCTTCAATTTCCACCCAGCACTCACACATACTCTGAACACACACCAGCACGATCCCTGTGCTTCCTCAAAAACTAACACGGCATGGTGCCCGTGCACTGCCCAAAACACCTCACAGTCTAAACAATATCCAACACCCTAGCACTAAGTCTTCAGTGCTAGACAATCAGCTCCCAATGCCACCAACCGTTTAAACAATTCATTGGGACAAATTAAATAATTCTCAGCCCATGCTCTGTTTCTGCAAGGAACCCACGCCGCACACGGCTGTCCCAAAAAAAAACAGTGGCCAGTTTACCATTTTACCCTCAATTGATAATTTACCAAAATGCCCTCACCGTCCGTGACCCGTAACTTGGTCACCCGACGTCCGATTTCGGCGTGCCGCCCGTCGTTGTACTCTGGGCATCAAGACCTTCCTAACGGTCCTTGGCCCTCGGCCATCGGACCTCCCGATCAAAAAGTCAACATTTTCCCCTTATTCGTCCAAATTACAGAAATGCCCCTGGACTTCCGAACGTCATAACTTTCACCACGAACGTCGGAATCGAACGTGCCACCTGTCTATGATCTCGTGACGTCCCAAACTACGTCACGGTCATCGGGCGAAGTCCATTTGACCGCCCGAATAGAAAGTCAACGTTTTGCCCACGACTAGGGGCAAAACGGTCATTTTGCACCGTTCGTCCGATTTCACCCAACTAATCACCGATTAACCCCGTTAATCATGATTAGTTACAAATCTAATCTCAAATTCCGGGACGGGTCGTTACATTAACTCAAACCCGTCGGTTACCACTGTCAAGTTCAACAGCTGCTCTCAGCCTCTCTCAAGTCTGTCTTGGTTGATTTGGAGGTAAATTATTGTGTTCCTAATTTCTGAAATTGATTGTTTCAAAGTTAGGGTTTCGAAATTTAGGTTTTAATTGGGAATTTCTAATGTCAAATTTGATTTTTGCAGGGATTGTTGCTGAAGTGAATTAATGGTTTGGAGATTTCTGTTTTGATAGCTTTGAGCATTTGGTTTTGCAGAGATAAGTTATGTATTTTTGTATTTGGTTTTGGCGTCATCTTAATGTTAGTGTGTGGAATAGATTGATAATAATGATATAATCAACTTGAACCCCTTTCATTTATGGGACGGCTAATTAGTCTAGAAGAAGAGTATTATCAACTCATTCATTCTGATGGGTTTTCTTAATTACACTTCAAGCAATCTTTCACTCTACAGATTGGGTTTTCTTGATGAGTTCTCTACATTTTTTTTGTAAAAGAGGTCGCCTACTACCAGTCAGTTGTTGCTCCAACAAATACCACTCTTTACATTTCTTTTGGGTTGTAACTTTAATTCATTTTGCATTGTATTTTCCTTTTCGTTTGTAACTTTAAAGAATTTGGAATTTGAATGCTTGAGAAGTTTTAACTTTAATTGGAATGCTTGGAATTGAACTTTAATTTTCTTTAGGTTGTGATGCTTGAGAAGTTGGATTTTTATGACACAAAAATAACTTGTGGTTTTAAACCGCTAATTCACGGTAATCGACCGCAAAACACGGTCGGTTTGCGGTTTGGGCAAAAAGTCGTGGTTACCGAACCGCAACCACTCCTATTGGCAATATCCAAATTCAAACCGTTAAAATCTTAACTGTTCGATACAGTTTGAATTTTCTAAAATTAGAAATAAAACCGTTTTGATCTAAACCGTTACAAACAGTTCGATTTGGATTGAAACGGTTTGAACCGTTTAGACATAAAAAAAAAAAACAGCATGTATATTTAAAAAAGCAAGGATATTAAAAAAATAGTAAATATATTCAAAAAACAGTAAGGATATTAAAAAACAGTAAGTATATTAAAAAAACAGCAAGTGTATCAAAAAAATAGCAATGATATTAAAAACACAACACGTATATTTAAAAAATAGTAATGATATTAAAAAACAGTAACGATATTAAAAAAACATCAAGCATATATTTTTTTTAAAGTAAGGATACAAAAAAAATCAATATTTAATATTTTGCATATTAATTTTGCGGAGAATTGGATTGCAAACATTACCACTTAATACTATTTTATTATACTTTTTCTAAGTATACATATATTTATCTGGGTATATTTGGTTTATTTTTATTATTTTTATTTTGTATTAATAATAGATTTAAAAATTAATATATTTCTTAACAGTCCGGTTTGGATTTAATGAATTTTTAAAATGAAAATTTAAATCCAACCCGTTACTAACAGAACGGTTTAGATTCTCAAAACGTTACTAACAGAACAGTTTGGATTCTCAAACCGTTTGACATCTATCCGGTCAAACTTAAACCGTTGGATAAATAACGATTTAAAACGAATCGATTAACGGTTTGAACGAATTCGTGTCCACTTCTATCTCAAACTAAGTGTAGAAAAATGTAATGAACTATATTTTTACCAAAAATTAGGTGAAGCCTTGAGTAACTTTCGAGTTTGGACATTGGGGCCAGACTTTTCACTGTTTTACTGTAGTTCTGGAAAATGACAGTAATAATGGTTTGTGTATGTTTTTTTTTTTTTTTTCCTTACCCACAACCAACTTTATTGTACTTTTTGATATTGGAAATATTCTTGCACCAGGAAGTTATTGTTACCCATAAATTATTTTCCACTCCAAAACACAGAGGGGTCTTCTTGTGCATTTTCGGGTAGAGGTACAGGTACAGCCACGGAGAAAAATTGAAGGTCAGTTTAACCACATGACCAATAGTCTGCATTGCATTTGCAATTTGCATGCACAGCTTCACCTTCGCCTTCAGCTTGGGGCTTCAATTTTCCACCTAAATCAATCACTTAATCCTCACTTAAAAATGGAAAACAAACTCACATATGGCTGGCCCATTGATGGCGACTATTCCAACCTTCAATCATTTCATAGGTATCCAAAGCTTCACTTTCTATTTATAGGTTTTAGAATTGCATAAACATAAGGTTCTTCTTCGCTTAGCATATAATTTAACGAGCCAATTATTACTATAATTTAATAATATTTATATTTTAATAATATTTTTATTGTAGTTTTTTTCATTTTTAAATAAGAGCTTCTAGGTTTAATTTCCATGACTGCTTACAGATGTTATATATTCGTGTGATGTTTAATATTACTGTTGATATATTGTCTGATTTAGTTTAAATTTGTATCAGCTTAAATTAAAATTAGAATAAAATATCGATGCATATATAAAAATAAAAATAAAAATTATTATTTAATAAAGTATGCTCCAATACGCAGAGGTATACTTTGATCTAAAACGGCTTTGACCTTCCATTTTCCACCCAAATCAATCACTAAATCTTCACTTAAAATGGAACATAAGCTCGCACATAGTTGGCCTATTAATAACAACTATTCCAACCTATAAGGTCGAGGCGTTTACGTACGGGGCTCTCAGCTAGTTTTGAATTGCACGCGCCATCGGTGGGTGTGAGCACGTTTCCAGAGGAGCGGGCCCCGCAGCGCTCATTCACTCATTCATTCAAGTGGGTCCAACACCGGTGGGGCCGACGTGAAGCGACACATCATGCAAGAGTCGATGAATTCCTGCTCTTTCCCAAAGTACTACGGCAAAAGAGCGGTCGATGATAACGTGTCGAGTGGTCTGGGCCCATCTTGTGCTACAAGCCTAAGCGCTGTCTTCCACTTCCTCCTCCTCCGTGCGGATGCTAACATGAGCCGGGTGGTGCTGCAACGGAAAGCAGGGGCATAGATGTAATTGCAAGCATATTTTCTTGCTATAGTTGCCCGTGCAACCCTCCACACATCACACATGTGCATGTTACAGTCGCCTTTTTGGTAATATGCCTCAGTGCTGCTACCCCAAAAAAATACCGAACTCCACGTTTTTCACTTCTCAGTAGAAAAGAAATCAGAAAAAATAAAGAAAAGTAGAAAAGAAATAAAAAAACATAAATAAAGATGGAGAAAAGATTTTTCCTTCTAAGTCAGGAATGTTAATCTTTTGTGATATTGGGCCCAAAGGCCCGCAGAAGATGGGCTCCAATGCTTTTCCGTGGTCTGATTAATTATTCGTGCTGAAATGAGTTTGTGAGAGTAGAAATGAAGGTGTGTATGAAACGAAAACTTGAAAAATGAAAATGAGTAGAACTAAACACCTCATGAACTGTTACACACTCCCATCGTCGTTCCTCTGCTGTCCCTTTCATAACCATAGATTTGGCCATTTATAACACGAAATAAAAATAAAATAAGAACGAAATGATTACCAACTATGAGGAAGATAAACATGCCAGCAAATAGGTCGCTATCAAACAAGTGAAAAAAAAGAAAACGACCTGTGTTTTTTTAGTTTAAGAAACAAGCCTTAAATCATAATCCAAAACCCCGTTTTAGGAAAAGACCTAGAGTCTAAAGTTAAACATAATCATTTGGTTAACTTCAACTTTGAAAGATCAGAAGCATCTGTTGGCCAATATTTCAAAAGGTCAGAAGCATCTGTTGGCAAATATTTCAAAAGGTCATGTTCATGAATCTCAGAAGATTTCAACTCCAACAAGATGCTTAAAAGAAATAACTTGACTTCAGAAGAGGTGTCTCTTTAGACTTTGAGCTGCCAAATTCCAAAAAGCATTCAAAACCCCTTTGAATTTCTTCTCTGGTTTTACTTAAATCAGGAAACTTGGTTTAACAGTTTCAAAAAATTGAGAGATTCTCAGCTGTCGTGATCAAAGAAAGCCACATTGTGATATAACCCCGGTTATATGGCAATGTTGTCTTCAAGACTGTGCCAAAAGAAAACTTTTGATTCCACGCTAATACTCTCATTTCATTGGCTAAAAATCCCCATCTTCAACAAGCAACATCATCTCTGCCAAAGTACACGTATATTGATATATGTATTCTTATACGCATTGTATACAAAGAGTCAAAAGTTGCCAAACATTTGAATGTGGAAACTGCTAGATCCTAGCCTAGTAGCTTATCTACTTTTCTGCGTTTATCTCTTATATATTGTGTATAAAAAGACCCTCGTATGCAATGAGATCAACAAACTTGAACCTGGTTAGCAAGAAAAGAGATTTCGGAGAAAGGCGGCCAATATGATTAAACCTATCATTAGCAAGATGTATTGTTCCTGTTCTCAGACTGTTCTTTTCATAAGAAGACGGCCACATGTAATAAATGGAGGTGGGTTTGTGGTCACAGATTGTAGTCAGAAGGTTGCTTTCAGAGTTGATGGATGTGGAATTCTGGGGACAAAAGACGAGATGATACTGAGGGATGGTGATGGAGACGCCTTACTTCTCATACGGAAAAAAGGTATAAAATTTCAACTATGAAAACATGTTCTGTTTCAATTGTGGCATACGCTTTTGGAGAGAGGTGCTGGGCATGCGTAACTCATCTGCAATATACTTATCCATCTGCAAAAGTTTAATGTTTGTACATACAAAGTTGGGGTGTCTTGAGCAATTTGCTTATCCATCTACTAAATGTTCGGTTATTTAGATACAATATTGGGATGTCTTGAGCAATTTGCTTAATTAATCTGCATATTCTTTCGTATAATGTAACAGGGGGCAATGGTCGAGGCCCTCTAAGCATTTACAGGAAATGGAAAGGCTATACTTTAGACTACGAAGGATCAAAGGATAAGTTGGTGTTCTGTTTGAAAGAGCCAAACTCATGTTTGGCAAGAGCTCAAGCAATCAGAATATCAACTAAAGCTATAAAAAACAAAAAAGACTGGGACTTTGAGATCAAGGGCTACTTTCCTGATAAGGATTGTATCATCATGGACTCTAATGGCAACACAATAGCACAGGTGACTAATTCAAATTCGTCATGAATACATAAATCTAATGTCGTTTGTGAAGTGCTTATGAGGTTTTTGATGTTTCGGTTTTTTATTAATTATGTTGAAACAAATGCAGATAGGGGTAAAGAAGGAATTGGAGTTGATGGCAAGCAAGGATCTGTATCACGTTGTTGTAACAGCGGGTGTGGACCAAGCTTTTGTTATCGGAGTCCTTACCATTCTTGATTACATATATGGTGAATCCACCAGGTGCTAAACATTCAGAAATCAAACAGAAGCTTTCCTTGATTTCACATAAAAACCAGACATCTGTGCAGTTAGTTTTCTGCATTTTGGGCGGTGCTAATGCTGTTTTGATTTCTCTCTCTCTTTCATTTTTCGCAGATTGTTTGTTAGGATAAGTTTTCAGTTTTCCATCCTGTACTAACTGGGAGCTCATTTGTTAAGGCTTTGATTTGTAATTTGTGATATACCATTTCACATAGTTCGAGTAAATAAGACCACTCATTTTTCTCTAAATAAGATTTCTTGCTTGACTCCGCCATTTTGTAGAATCTCATGATGGTGCTCTGCCACTAGCCAAAGAACTGGACTTTTAGAAAGAGTGGATAGATTTATAAGATTAGAAGAAAGAGATAAACACATGCAGATTTATTACAAGAATGAAAGCAGTGCAGAAACTTAACATCTTTGATGCTCACCTATTAAATGTTTGTCAAGGTTTCGATCCACAGTTCTTCAGACATCTCAACCGCAGGTTTCTACATTCTTCATCGGCATCAGCATGTTCCGAGAAATCTAAATATTAGCCCAGATGCACTGAAACGACATTAGCCCAGATGCCTTTTTAGTGAACAAATTTTGCAATATCTTGGCAGCAGCTGGTCAGCTATAATCCAAATATCACAAAGGTAGCAAACCAATCCAATACATTAACAACCTCAAATAATGAAAAGGTTAAAAAAAAGGTAGGCCAAAATATATTCGTGGAAAGAAATCTCTTTTTGTATTAACATGGAATTAGTATTACATTATCCAGGATAATAATTCAATATGAGTCTACATTTTTTAAAGGCGAAACTTATGGCATCGACACTGTACAAGATACAACTTTGCTAATTACCAATACAAGATTCATTCTTCAAATGTTTACCACTGACAGCATTCCCATCGACGCGCCTATCCGAAGGGAGAGAAATATCACATAAATTGCTATTAGGCCGAGCCCTAAGATCTTGTTAGGGCACATAGCATTCCTCGGTAGCACAATAAGTGACCAAAGGAGCCCTAATACTAGAAATCCCATTGTATAATACAAGCTACCATCTTTGGGAATAAAGAAGGGTTCTGGTCTTTTATTCCAGGCTGCAAGTAGCATTGATATCCCCAACCCAGCAAGTGTATTGAACATAGGCCCCGCATAACATCCTGACATTGCAATCTGTACACCATCTCCACCATTCATTGCCAGTGCAACATTTGACATTAAGTCGCCCATTGAGTTGCCCCATGCTAACACAGTCAATCCAAGGATTGAGGGATTAATTCCAAAAATTACTCCTAATGCTACAAGCAATGCAACAAGCTCATTTGCCACAATGTAGAACCAGATAATACTCATAAAAAATCCACCCAAAACCCATGCAAATAAAAATTTACGAGGGGGTTGGTCAGCTCGGGTGTGTAAAAATGCAAGAACACCAAAGACACCACTAGACAGAAAGCCTATGAAGTAGGCTATTTTCTTACTAAGAGATCCCACCTCTTCTTGAGTGTTCCATAAAAATACCAGAAGAATGGGTGCTAATACAGCACTGGAAACAGCATAGGCTTTCGACCACCTATCCTCCTCAACAATAGGGATTGTCAACCGTCTTGGCACCGTCAATGGAATCTCCAACATTGATGAAAATGTAAAGGAGGAAGGGTTTTCCTTCACTGTTTCCTCTTCGTTCCAACCCCACAATGATCTTGGGCTGTCTGTACTAGCCAGATGCTGATTTGAATAAATTGCCACATTTGAAGCCCACATCCACTGAGGCAACTTGCTTTGGAGCTGAGGTACCTCACTGTCGGATTCAGAATCAAGAAGTGAAGCATATATGGACGATTCATCCTCCTCATTTCCCTGAGAAAATATACTTCCTCTCACAGGTAGCAATGGTGTTACAGCATCCAACCTTAATTTCCAAACATGCTTCCTCAAAACCTCATTTGCAGCGACCACAAAAGCATAAACAACATAAATCAAGACAAAGGCAATAGCACCCGCTACAGTCACTTCACCCACCATCAACATGAAGGCAAGTGACATGACAGTAAAGAGGAAGAAACATATATCTCTGACAAAGCATTTCTTATCAATCTGAAACCCCTTATCAGCAACACAGAGCGATATTGTCCCAACAACAATACAAGTAACAAAGACAGCTCCACCCAACACACTATTAAGACCCACTTCGCCTGCATCCTTGCCCACAAATGCAGCGATGCTAGCAAACACATCCGGAGCACCATTGCCAAGTGGAAGCAGAGACACACCAGCCACAGTGGCTGGTAGCTTCAAGAGACTCGAAAGCTTCTCCAAAGAACAACAAAAGTAATCTGCGGCAGTGTTACCCAATAGATAGAACAATGCAGCCAGCCAAATTGCTAACACTAAATATCCCAATATGCTAACTTTCTCACAGTCGCAGTAAAAGAAATAAATGTAATTCAAATAACCACCAGAAGAACACTCAGGATGGGCAATCAAGAACTCACAATTGCCCTTAAAACCAGTGTGTTTGAACAATCCGCTGCATAACATGGGATCGGCAGCTGATAAGAAACTCTCATCCGACCCATTAACACTGACACTATAATTCGACGAAGAAAAATTAACTTCGGCAGTTCTCCTGCGAATAATTTCAACCCGCTCACCTAGATCACGGAAGCCATTAACTTTGGAGCTCCAGCGAGGAGACAGAACCGAATGCGAACTGCCCAGAAACGGGTTGCCGAGAAAACTATCCTGGGTGTAGAATAAGAAGAACAACACCAAAGTACAAATTCCGTTGAAAACCCCTCGAAATATGGAATTTTTGGGCCCGAAGAACCACTTGGCTTCGAACATGATTTCTCTACCTGCCCCCCTCCTATCCAACCCTAATTTCCTGAATCGATCGACGACGATCGATAACCCTTGAGTAGGAGGGGAAAGGGGAATTTAAGCAAAGTATGGGAACTGAAATTGGTTTAGTCAAAGAAAACGCGTGATTGGTAAAAAATACAACGAATTTAACAAAGGGTTCTGGGAATTGAATGAAATTCAATGAAGTATTGATATTGTGCAAGAGAAATTAAAAGTTATCTGAGAAAAAGTTCAGAAGGTACCTTTCGGTACAGAGAGGTTTAGGTTTAGCACTGTCTCTGGTTAGAGGTGAGAGACAGAAAGCGTGCTAAAGGTGCTAAAGAAGAACAATAAAAGCAACTTCTTCGTAGTTTCACAGGTCTGCCAATTGAGGAAGGAGAGAGCACGGCTCGTGTCGTACTCTTGCGCGTACACAAGCAATTGGATTCTGATTCTCTATTGAATTTTGGTCCGAAATGCAAATATGGTGGGGACTTTTGTTGATTTGGGCTCGGCTTGGAAACTGTTGATGCGCCAATATGGGAAGGACTGGCCCAATATTTTCTCATGGGACTAAAGTAGTTGGAAGCACTCAACTAGTACTCACCATTTTGCCCAAAAGCTCATGAATTTATGGAGGCCCCGTGGACAAAAATCCGATCCGACCTGATCCGTTATGGGTCGTGGGTCGGCCCGGCCCGAGAATTAGCGGGTTAGGCTTGGGCGTATGGTGTTCAAACCCAATAGACCCTAACCCGATAAAATCCGGTAAGTCCAGCCCGATCCGCCTATATAAACCCGGTCCATAAACCCGAATATATAAAATTCTTATTATTTAAGAATTAATACATAACCCATTTTTAATATTAATATTTCAGCTCAAACCCAAATCTCAACCTCAATTCCACCTAATTTATTTTAGAAAACTCAATGGTCAATACCCAATACAAACCCTAACCAGCTAACCCTATGTCCACCTACTTAAATAAATTTCACTCAACCTTAACCCTTTCCACGTTCCGATTCTTCTCACTAACTGCATTATCTCTCTCCCAACTCTCAAAGTTCAAAACTCATATCTCAATATCACACAAACTCACACTCACTCAACACAATCTCTCTTATCTCTCAACCTCATTCTTCCCTTTACGCTTATTTTCACTTCTCATTCTTCTCTCTAGTTGGGTACTCTTGAGCAGTTTTGTTAGGGTTTTTAAAGTAAGGTTTTAACGAGACCACGTTTTTGCACTCTTGTGTATTTTTTTTTTCATTATTAATATTTTTTTTTTCATATTCATATATTTTTTTGTAACTTTAAAATTTGATAAATAGTTTATTGCAAAAACCTACGTAAGCCCGACCCAAGTGGTTTTAGTAGGCCCGACCCGAAAAACCCGATAAAACCCGGCCCGATAAAGCCCAAGGGCTTTTATATATGTAAGTAAGCTCGTCCGACCCGGCCTGTAAATTAAAAAATTATTTAATAAGCCTGACCTGGCCCGGCCTAAGCCCAAAAAATTTGGGCCGGACTTGCCCGACCCGACCCAATGACGAGGGCTACACTTAACCAAGTTTCAATTTTTTCCAAATAATGATCGGACTTACGAGGAATTTGAACCAAAGTACCAAACTACATAATAATATATTCGAATGTTAAAAAAAAAATCTCTTCGCAAATACTTATCAACCCAAAAAAGAACTAGCTTTCAAAATAATGTGGATAAAGTTCATAATAATGGAATGCAGCAATGGGGCATGATTCTTGGTGTTTTTCGGTCAATGGTGGAAATTATGTATTTTGTGTAATTTGATTTGAGTTTATGACTCCTTGTTAGCCCCGTTAATCGGTTCAAAAAAACCGACCGAAAAACCATATCGAACTGTAACCGAATCGAAAAACACCGAACTGAGGAAAAACCGAGACTGTTTGGAGAAACCAAACCAAACCTGCCTGAACCGGTTCAGTTTCAGTTTTTGGTATAATTATACTAGACAGAACTAAACCGAAAGAGAAGTAAACCTGGCCCGAACCAGACCGAAACTCATTAGTTACAAACGACGTCGTTTTATTCTTTTTTCTACGAAACCCTAGATCTAGAGACGACAGAAAGTCCTAGTGTCTCACAATCTCACTTCGACACTGAAACTGAATCCCTAGTTTTCTCACTTCTGTTCCTCCCTCCCTCCCATTTCAAAGTTTTCAACAATTTCTCAGTCTTTCTCACAGTCACTTCATAGTTCATACTCTCCCTGACTCCCTTTCCCTCAGACCTAAACGACGGTCGTCTCCAGTCCCCAGACGACACCACGCGACACCGCGACAGACTTCAAACTTCGAACTGCCGCCATCGATTGCAGCCGCTTGCCCCTCATCGGAGTCGAAGTCGATTCCATTCTAGTCGATCCTTCACGGCTCTGCTTACACCGCCTCATTTTCTTGCTCTCCCTTCACCATTGTAACTTGTAAGTAACTCACATTGCTAGGAAATAGCTTGAGGCATTATATACGCATATGGTATGAAGTATGATATGAAAGACAGGTTCATAGATATGGTGTGTGTTTTACGTTTTTTTGTTTGTCTAACCAATCTTATGAATTTAATGTTTATAAATCTACTTGCAATTGAATGTGTTCTTCCATTTTTCTTGACAGATGCATAGATATGGATTTGGATTATGGTATAATTGTTCTTTCACTATTGATTTACAAATAGGGGCATTGAAAAGTTGTGGATGGTATCATACATCCTTATATCCCTGGAAGATATAAAGAGAACTAGGTTTTTTCTCTTTGTGGTTGCTAGAATTTGAGCGTCCTGATATTGACATTGCATTTATATGATTGCTAGTTTACTTGTTACTGGGTTCTGGAAAACATTAAATTTGATAGATATGAAATTCTTTGAATTTGTTATACTAAAATAAAATCTAATTGTCGTTCCCAAATACATCTATCTATTATGGATTGATTGTTTTCACCTTCTATAGTGTAATGGCATCCATTAAATATATTTTTCTTCTTTAATGAATATAGTGTTAGGAGTTATGATTGAATTCAAGTGTAGATTCATATAATTTAGATTGTGACTGGTGCAATACTGCAATAGATATGTTTGGATATGATATTACTGTTAGGATTACAGCGAACACATTGGTCATTATACTTGATCTATCTGACTTGCTTGCTTTCATATCAAATTAACAGGTTGGCCGAGCTGGTAGGTTTGGTACCAAAGAGCTTGCAATCACATTTGTGTCTTCTGCAGCGGACTCTGATGTACTTAATGATGTATGTAATTAACTTTCCTTCTGTCAGATCCTCCATTACTTGTATCAATTCTCAGTTCTAAAAATCTATTTTGGCTTTACGAATGCAGGTTCATGAAAGGTTTGAAGTTGATATAAAGGAGCTTCATGAACAGATTGACACTGCCACATACAGTATGCTCTATTTTTTTCGAAGTTTTGTTTTGTTTTTTTTTTCTTTTTTTTTCATCGAATTATGTTTTGTTATCTGACTTTGAGAGTTTATAGTGGTTCAATCGGTTTAGTGATATCATCTTTAGTAGGTAACTAAAAGTCTGTTTATCAGTTGGGAATGGAGAATGATGTAAATAGTAAATCTCAAAAATATGTCAGTATCTATGTCACTGTAGATATGGGTGGCTTGTTAGTTGTTACATTGGCAGAGAATAATGAATTTGGATATATGCATTTTGTTTAAGTTCAAATTGTTTTAGGGTAAGTCGTTAGGAAATTGTACGACCGAGGCACAAAAAGTAATGATTAGTGGCGAACCTGTCTTTCATATCATACTTCAACCTTCTTAAGAATATAGCTTTTGGTTTGTATATAAATTGGAAGTATTTGGATTAAGAAAGGCAGGTCAATAGATTTAACTGGTCTTGTGGTCAATCTCAACTTTCATTTGACCTCTCAATCTATCAGGTCAATAGATTTAACTAGTTTTGTGTCTCATATGTAGAAATGGTAAATGGTCGTGCTAAGGTGCACAATAGTCCAATCCTTGAGACTTCATGCCTTGCTGATTTTTTCATGATATTTTCTACCATTTTGTTCACTTTGATGGTTTGGTTTTGCAACCTTGCTGTTTTTATTGCTTGTAATGGACTTTTTTTATTCGATTTTGTTGTTTTGATGATTTTACTGTTTGTAATAGACATTTTATGTTGGATTTTGATGCTTTAATGATTTTGTTGTTTATAATGGACATTTTAGGTTGAATTTTGATATTTTGATAATTTTGTTATTTGTAATAGACATTGATTAGTTGTAATAAATATTGATTAGTTGCAATGAACATTAATTAGATTGTAATGGACATTAATTAGGTAATAAATATTGATTATTATATAAAAGTACAAAAAAAATCAGTTTTTAGAGAAAACCGAACTGGTTCGCTAAGATTTGAACCGAAAAAATCGATTTTACCTGAAACCGAATCAGACCAAATATTTCGATTTCGGTCTTAGTCGGTTATTTAAGGGAAAACCGAACCGAATCGAAATTGATTCACCACCCAATTCGATTTCGATTTCGATAAAAAAATTAAACCAAAAAACCGATTAATAGGACTAGTCCTTGTGGTTATTTAAACAACCTAAACCAAACCCCATTTACGTTAAAAAAAACCCAAATATGTTGGTGGAGAACTTTGTAAGATAACGACGTTAATATATTAGTGTGGCTTGTCGTGACGTTGGTGCACTCCTATCCATTTTTATAAACCCAGCAAATCAGCCACTCCTGACTCCACTGATTCAATTATTTCTTCTTACCCATAATTTTAGTACTCATCATTTCTCACAATCCAGTCCGATCATCGTCTTTTGGTTTTCGGTAATTCATCTTCTGACCCCTTGATCAACATCGTTGTATTTATTGGCATGTTCTTGGCATCTTGTTCATCTTCTCAGTTTTTTTGTTTTGTTTTGGGTTTTTTTGCTGTAATGAATTCTCACACTCACAGAGATAATGAATTTGCATTTTCAGAGATGGGTTTTTCTAAGAAAGAGCACGCGTTTCTGAGCGAAATCGGTCTGGCTCCTGAGAATCCTGGTGGCTTCATCAATGGCAAGTGGAAGGCAAGCGGCCCAGTTATCTCCACGGTTAACCCTTCCAACAATCAGGTCTGTAGCTTTTTATTGATCCCATCTTCTCCATTGATGATTGTTACTTTTTTCTTTGTATAAAGATATATTTTTGTAAGAAGAACATGAGGATTTGAGCTCAATCACACAAACCCAGAATTTCAATGATTTTGATATCTTGATTTGTGCATTTGGATATCAGGAAATTGCTAAAGTCACTGAAGTGTCTAAAGAAGATTATGAGGAGGGCCTGAGTGCATGTGCTGAGGCCGCCAAGATATGGAAGAGTGTCAGTTCTTTTCATTATCATTGCCCTTGATATCATGAGAACTCAGGCTTACTGAATGAATTTTGTATGGTTTGAATATGTCTTTGTTCTAACGAAGTTGATATATTTCTGGTGCAGCTCCCGGCACCAAAGAGAGGTGAAATTGTTAGACAGATAGGAGATGCATTGAGAGAGAAATTGGACCATCTGGGTAGGATTGTGTCCCTTGAGATGGGAAAAATACTTGCTGAAGGAATTGGGGAAGTTCAGGTATAAAACTATCATGTCTTTAGTTAAAACTTCATATCTTATGCATCTGTTGTATAGTAAATCAGGTTGAGCATTGTTCGCAAGTAGTTAAGATGGAAATTTCGTTTACTTTTGCCGTTGTTGTAATCTGTTTTAAGCTTGTTAAGTCACTCTTGTGTGCTGATATTTTGCAGGAAGTTATTGATATGTGTGATTTTGCTGTTGGACTTAGCCGACAACTGAATGGATCTATCATACCTTCAGAACGTAAGCTCAACATTTATATTTGTTTTTAATTTTTCTGTTATCAACCTCTTTTGAATTTCTTTTATGGAATCACAAATACAACCTTCTGGTTGCTAAGCCAGTGGTTTTTAAATTTCATATATTAAACATAACATGCCCTCTTCTACTGTGTTGTTTGCAGGTCCAGACCATATGATGTTTGAGGTGCATTACTAGATCTTACCAAATACCTTGATCAATTTGTATATATTAGAACTTTGACCTTTATTTTACATAATTGACTGATTATGTTATAGTTTACAACGATGTGTATTTGTATACGCCACAGGTATGGAATCCTTTGGGAATTGTCGGTGTCATCACTGCTTTCAATTTCCCCTGTGCTGTACTTGGTGCGTTGCTGTTCTTTTTTATCTTCGCAAGTTTCAACATAATTTAAACAGTTCTCTTTATTAGCCCAAAAAAATGCCTTAGCTATTTGTCAAAAATGATCATAGTTCTTTTCAATTTTCAAATCTGCCTAGTTGGCCATTTTGTATAGAAGTAAGATATAGTTTTTTTTCATCATCGAGAAAGAAAACTTTTTATATTACCGTGCAAATTTAATTATGCAGTAACCTATGTACGTCAGTGCCCCATCCTTCTTCGATATGCCAAACATGTTAGACAATGCCAGTAAATAATATATTATTAAGGAGCATAAAGGTAGATGAAAAGCAAATTATTCCTATAGATTTGCTTATCTGTCACCATAATTCTCTGGATACAGTCTGACTTTTGAACTGCAAAGATTTCCAACCATATTTATTTCTTTCTTTGGTTCTGTAGGATGGAATGCCTGCATTGCGCTAGTCTGCGGTAACTGTGTTGTCTGGTAAGTTCATAGAAAGTCATAAGATAGGCATTTAAGTGTACTCAGAATATCTCGACTGTTTCATGTTTAAACAATGAGATACCTTAAGTTACTTGATAAGACATTATATTGTAAAAATCTTGAATTTTATAATATTATTTCATTCAAAAAGATACATTTGATAATAGAATGGTTACTATTGGTGTTTATGTATTGTAGGAAGGGTGCACCAACAACTCCATTGGTAACTATTGCTGTGACAAAGCTAGTTGGTGAGGTTCTTAAGCGAAATAACCTGCCAGCTGCAATATTCACCTCCTTCTGTGGAGGAGCTGAAATTGGTGAAGCCGTAGCAAAAGATACACGGATACAACTGGTTTCATTCACTGGAAGTTCAAAGGTACTTTAGCCACATGCATGCACCTCGTTTTAACGTTCTTGCTCTCCTCCACATCACCAAGACTATGCTTTTATCTTCCACATTACCAAATATAGGTAGGTGCGAAGGTGCGACAAATTGTCAGTGAGAGGTTTGGTAAATGCTTGCTTGAATTAAGTGGGAACAACGCCCTGATTGTTATGGATGATGCCAACGTTGGGCTTGCAGTGCGTTCTATTTTCTTTGCTGCTGTTGGTACTGCTGGTCAGCGCTGTACAACTTGTCGCAGATTGGTAACTACTTACCTTTTGTGTTATAGAAGTTAAACTTGGTTTCACCATTGCTTTCATTTTTTTTTTCTTTTCTCTTGATAATAAAATTTACAAATTTGTGGGGTGCATGTATGGCTTCACTTGAGTGCAGTATCTACACGAAAGTATTTATCAAAATGTACTAAATCAACTAGTTGGACTTTACAAGCAAGTCAAAATTGGGGATCCATTGGTGAAGGGAACTCTAGTCGGGCCTGTGCATACTAAGACTTCGAGGGAGAATTTTGAGAAGGGGATTTCAATGTTAAAATCTCAGGTATATTCTGTGTTCTATGTTCTATGCACACATGCATACATATGCCACAGAGAAAAAAAGGATTCCCATGTCTTACACATGTAATTTACTTATTCAGGGGGGAAAGATCCTTACAGGCGGATCAGTCATAGAGTCAGATGGCAATTTTGTGCAACCGACCATTGTCGAGATTTCTTCAGATGCCTCGGTGGTGAAAGAAGAATTGTTTGGCCCAGTTCTTTATGTTATGAAAGTTAAGGTAGTCCAGCTTATGAGAATTCCTATTGAATTAATGTTTTTTGTGTTTTATCGGATTGATTCAATGTTCTGTTTGAAATTATGCAGACTCTTGAGGAAGCAATTGAGCTGAACAATTCAGTGCCACAAGGACTGAGTAGTTCAATCTTCACAAGCAAGCCGGAAACTATTTTTAAATGGATTGGGTGAGTGTCTAAAATGGGTAACAACCCTAGAAAGTGACACGAGCTTTATGAAAAATTAAACTAAAAAAAATTAGTGTCAAATTACTTTGCATTCAAATATGATGCAGACCAAATGGTAGCGATTGTGGTATAGTGAATGTCAACATACCTACAAATGGAGCTGAGATCGGAGGTGCTTTTGGTGGAGAGAAGGCAACTGGCGGTGGTCGTGAAGCAGGCAGTGACTCCTGGAAGCAATACATGAGACGTTCAACATGGTAATCTTTTGTTAAGTCTACGTCTTTACTCGAATCCTGTCTTACATATATCTGCATTGATAAATTAATGGCCTGTCTTATGGTTATTTCATCAATAACTTGAACTATTGGTATCCTTGGCAGTACGATCAACTACGGGAGTGAACTACCACTTGCTCAGGGTATAAACTTTGGGTAGCGAGGCAGGTTTCATGGCAAAGCTCGGTCTAATCTGTCATGACATGTCAAGGAACTTACAAGACTACATGGTACCTGGCAGTTTGATGAACAGATGTTTGGCTGAGCCAGCTTTTTAATTGGTGATAAATAAATGGATCGTTCTTTTACCTTTTTTTTTTTTTTTTTTAAATTTGTCATCAGCTAACCATGATGACAGGGTTTCTTATTCCTCTCCGACCATCTTTAGCAATGGGCTAAAAGTTCAAAATATTATAAATTGTGTCAACTTCTTAAAAGGCCACTCAAATATAGTCCTTCGGGTAGGAGTTGGCCAAGTACTAATGGGTGCAATGGGAGGGTCCAATGCCATCTTAATAAAGTAGTTGTATGGCAAGTTCTTTTAAAAGAAGTTTTATTGGGGCTAAATTTTAATATAGGTAGTCGTTATGAAAATTTTAAAAACATGTTAAGAACAAAAGCACTTTGGTAGTAGCTTCTTATGAGTTATGATAATGCACGGTGGGCTGCCTATATGGAAGATCGGGACCAAATGCTGTGGATTTGGAGGGATGAAAATGCAACTGTTACAACACATGGGACTGGGTTGAATGACCAATGACTAAACTATAGTAGACTCCTTTTGTTGTCAAAACGTGGGCCCACCGAACCTTTCGGAATCCGTGGACGGTTTGATGGAATGTATCATCTGTTTGAGGCTCTTGTCAATTTCCACTTCAAATGCAGTGGCATGGTGACGGTGGTTGAGTATTGAGGAACACAAGCAGTCAAGCACCATGAATTAATTAGCAACAAGCAAACAAAATCACCAAAATTTTATAATATATTAGGTTAACTACTTTGATAAGCGCGAATCCTATTCTAATATCTAATCTAAATTTTATTTGTGAAGAAAAAAATGAGAGATTATATTTGCTCTCCTCACATTGATTATGCCTGAATTTACTATGAACTTCCTTTATTGCGGTTTCCAAGTTCATTTTCACTTAACAAAACTAAAAAAATATTATTGATAAACATAGCGGTAAAGAGACAAAAATAAAAGGAAGTGATATCTACGCATCACTTTTGTCCTCTTGCACTACCCTATTTTTCAAATTCTTTAATTCTAGAATTGAGTGAACCAACGACATCAATCAACAAAAACAAAAAGAGAGTATAAATTCCCGAACAAAACTAAAGCAACTACAGTTAATATATGAACAAAACTCAGCAAGAGAATTTGCCCAACAAGAACCTAGCTGCAGCAAGAAAAAGGAGTACCAAGGAGAGTTCCACTTCCACATGAGAGTGATGAATAAGTGACACAATCAAACAAAACCTAGCTGGCCAACTTAGGTTGTTTTAACTTTTAACACAAAAATCAGAAGAAAAAACCTTGAACCTGACCCAAGGGACTGGATCTGGATTCTGGTATCAATGAAGCTGTCCCCACAGATTATGTTTTTTCTTCTGTCAGGTTCAGATGCCATATATTTTCCCCAAGTGTTCAGACAATCAGACATACTGAGAAATCTACGAATATCCTCACCCTTTGTTGTTATACCACTTGCCCACAATTAGGCGGTGCCTTCGGATCAAATAAAAATCTGTGTGGGAAATTTCTCAGCAGCTTCACTTTCGGTTTCTAAATTTTTCTACTTTGCTCTTTATTGGAAAACACAGGAAACTGCCATCGACAATCTAAAAAAGTTATCATGCATAAACGTTACAAAAACGAAAGGCTTTGGTAAAGTTGGTGCATTGAGAGAGCCAGCAACGAAAATTCAAATGCTGAGCTGTTGCCTCATGAAACTTTTCTGTGTTGAAATTGATTAATTTGGCAATAGTTTGGGTTGGGGCAACATAAAAACAGCATGCCAACACATCATTGTGAATAATGGCATGAAATAAAGCTGCATCATTTCCATCAACATCTGAAATGACCCCATCCTACAAAATTAATGGTCCTAGATTTATTTCCATTCATGTGCCTTTGATAAAACAATGATGCCACTCAAGTTCCATCACAAAACCAAAGCATATGGCTCCCAAAAACTGGCTCATAATCTGAATCGCTAGGATATAACAAGTTCTGAGTTCAAATCTCATGAAATGTCGAGACATTGAGGAAAATGTACGTTTTAAGAAAACTAAAATATGGAATATATTTACAAACAAAGAAGCTCAAATTAGTGACATTAGTGCATCATATTAGAAGGAAAAAAAAAAAAAAAACCCATTAAAATTGATCCATGAAACCGATCCGACCCGACCCGACCAAGTCTCAATTTATATTTGTATCCAAGGAAAAAAAAAACAGAGTTCCTCTGTTTCTCATATTTACCTTCTTCCTGCTCGTTTAAGATTTCACCTTGAAAGAGAAGGGAAGCAGCTGCCCGACCGAACAAGCGGCGGACCGTGAACCCTTTCAACCTCTCCAAGAGAAGAGCTGGAATTTGACCGGAGCGCTCTCGGAGTATCCAAGCTCCGCCGGAAAACTCGACCCATGGCCAATATGGGGTGCTCTGTTTCCTCATGCTGATGACTCGACGACCTGAATTTCTTGCAAAAAACGATATGCCGGTTCAGGGCTTCTTCGGTGGAGATGAGCCCATCTGATCTCAGGATTTCATCTTTCACAGCCTCGACGCAGAGCCCACATATCCACCGGCCCTGATAGCGCTCTCGGACCCGCGATATGTACGCCGGAGTGCAATCCTCTGTGAACCCGCAGGAGGCGCATTTTGCACACACGACTTCGATTGGTGGAGGAGATGGGGAGGGTTTGGTTGGGGGTGGCTGAGAATCTGAGCCTGTGATGGCCATGGAAACATTGAAGTCTGTTTGTCCAAAGACTGTTTTTATGTGCCTTGTGTTTTGATGGTGGGAGTGAGGGAGGGAGTACAAGTGTGGAGGAATTCTTTGTAATTAAAGGGTTTCTATGGAAGAGGGGTTTGTCATGGATTTTTTTACAATTTAGCTAAGGCCAAAATGGGTTTTCATCATTAGGTGGACAGTGGGTCATGGAGATTTTATGAGACCTGGGTCATTATTTTGGTAACTAACCCTTTTTATTTCATTACAAAATTTGGTAAATGGTAAAATCCCTAGAATATCCCAATCATAAGTTGGACCTACATATTATGAGAGGTTTGGCTTAGAATGGAAAAATAATTTGTGAAGGAGAATGTTAGTTGGGATAGTAATTTGGAAGTTCTGCAATAACAGTGGCAAAGTATGAAATTTAAAAATGACTGTTTACAACAAAAATCCGTAAAATTATGCCAAAAAAAAAAAAAAAAAGGAGTAAAAGTGGCTGTTTACATAAAAATATAGACTTTTTGACATTTTTCTGACTTTTCGGAAGAAGGAAAGGTTTTGAAGAAAAATGTTTTGTGAGATTCAAAATAAATCCCTCCCCTTGAGAATAGAAATTTTTTGTCCTATCATATGTATATTTTTAACACTAAATTTCACCAAGTTCACAACTTAAATAAGTCCTCAAAAAACAAGTTCTAATTGAATACCTTAAGACTTGTTTTGATATTTTTAATAACATTAAAAGTCTTAATTGAATACATCATGACTTTTCAAAAGTCTTTTAAAATATTTAAATGTCTTAATTGAATACACATGTATTTTTAAAGTCTTTAAAAATATTTAAATATCTTAATTGAATATACGCTTTTGACTTATATAGAAATAAAATTATGTGAAAAATAAAAAGAAAAAATAATTTTACGGATATCCATCCATCTATCCAATATATTCATTCTCCAACAATGAATTTTGATGAATTTTTTCTTTTTTGTTACTTTTAATTTTGTTAATTTATGACCAACTTTTTTTTACGTCATTCTATTAGATGAATCATCACCAGGAAAAAAAAAGTGCAAAGATTGTAATTTTTGTTGTGAAGGAAATACGCTATAAGATAATACAGAGAAAATATGGAGAGGCAAGGAGAAGAAATAATACGTCTGATATTTTATGAGATTATTAGGATTTACAAAGATAATTATTCCTTATATAGGGAGAGATAATTAATGAATACAAAAGGACAAAACTACCCCTAGTACCTATTACATAAATAAACATAACCATTTAACTATTTACAACACTCCCCCTTGGATATTTCATGTAATGGTACTGCTTGACTACACACTTATATATTGCCTCATTAAAACCTTGCCAGGTAACAAAAACCCTATGGGACAAAAAATAACCCTGGTCGAAGGAAAAAGAGTGCAACGTACGTATAGGTGATCACATCAGAATCTTCTGAGTTAGCTGATGTTGTCTCTTCTAGAATACGGGTAGATAATCCGCCTTTGAGATAAAATGCATTAATGTTGCTCCACCAAAACCTTACCCAGTAAACCCAGTGGGAAAAACTAGTGGTTGAAGGAAAAAGATGTGCAAATGCATATGAGTCAAATCATAGCATCTTCAGGATGCATTGTTAGCGGGGTGATCATACCAAAATATGCCTCATTAAAACCTAGCCAGGTAACAAAACCCAATGGGACAAAATAACCCTGGTCATAGGACAAAAGAGTACACAATGATCATGTGAATATACTTCGGGATACTCAGTATACTTCTGGATACTTGGTATACTTCTGGATACTCCCCCTGATATTGACTCCCCCTGAAAACTACAGATTAGGTAGATCAACCAGTCTACGTAAGCCAATACCTCGCACATGCTGCTGGAATGTGGCCTTTAGTAATGACTTAGTGAACAAGTCTGCATGATTATCTTGAGATCGTATTGGCTTGATCTTAATCTTCTGATGTTCTTGTTGTTGCTGGTTAAAGAAGAACTTCGGTGCAATATGCTTGGTGTTGTCTCCCTTAATGAAACCGGTCTTCATCTGCTCTATGCAGGCAGCATTATCTTCGTAGATAACCGTCGGTTCATTATGGGTGGAATTCAGTCCACATGTACTTCGAATATGCCCAGTAATAGCTCTTAGCCATATGCATTCACGAACTGCTTCGTGCAGGGCTAAAATCTTGGCATGATTCGAAGACGTAGCAACAAGGGTCTGTTTCATAGACCTCCAAGATATTGCTGTGTTCCCAATGGTAAAGACATAACCGGTTTGGGAACGTGCCTTGTGTGGGTCTGATAGGTAACCTGCATCAGCATACCCAACGAGGCGTGCATCATTTCGAGGACCAAGAGGGTTTGATTCATTCCTCGATGCATATGGATAGAATAAGCCCATATCCGTTGTACCTCTAAGGTATCAGAAGATGTCTTTTATGTCATTCCAGTGGCGGCGTGTTGGCGCAGAGCTAAATCTAGCTAGTAGGTTCACAGCGAATGAAATGTCTGGTCTAGTGCATTGAGCCAAGTACAACAGTGCGCCTATCACACTTATCTGGTGTCAATATCTCTTCGTTGTCATCTGATGGACGAAATAGGTCCTTTTTAGGATCTAGACTTCGGACGATCATGGGCGTGCTTGAAGGTTTTGCTTTATCCTTATTAAAGCATCTCAACATCTTCTGGATGTAATTCGATTGATGGAACAAAATTCCATCTGCACGATGCTCGAGCTCCAGGCCTAGACAGAAGTGTGTTCTCTTAAGATCCTTCATTTCAAATTCTAACTTCAGGTGTTTAGCCGTTTCTTGGATCTCTTCAGGAGTACCAATCAGATTCATGTCATCGACATAAACTGCCACTATAGCGAACCCGGAACTTTTTTTCTTAATAAACACGCATGGGCATAATTCATTATTCACATATCCCAATCTGATCAAATATTCACTTAGACGGTTATACCACATCCGTCCGGATTGTTTCAATCCGTAAAGTGAACGCCTCAAACGAATGGAGAGCGTGTTCCGTGGTTTGGAACTATTTGAATCAGATAGCCTAAGTCCTTCAAGAACTTTCATATATATCTCTGTATCTAGATCCCCATAGAGATAAGCTGTGACCACATCCAAAAACTGCATACTCAGTTTTTCAGAAACTACCAAACTGATAAGGTAGCAGAACGTTATAATGTCCATTACGAGAGATTACGTCACCTCGTAATCAATCCCAGGGCGTTGAGAAAATCCTTGCGCCACTAAACGAGCTTTGTATCTCACAATCTCGTTTTTCTCATTACGCTTCCTTACAAATATCCATTTAAAACCTACAGGTTTAACATGGGGAAGTGTGGGAGCTACATGTCCAAACACCTTTCTTTTTGTCAAGGAATCAAGTTCGACCTGGATTGCTTCTTTCCATTTTGGCCAGTCTTCTCTACGTTGACATTCATCAATGTAGCGAGGTTCGATATCATCTGACAGGACCCGCCCCGATCCCACAGGGACCACAAGGGGACGTGCCCTGCTCCCGTCTGACACCCAAAAATTCATACCAATTTTAACCTCAAACATCAAATGCATAAAAAAACCAAATTAAAGTTTTACATCAAATCCGAAATAAACAGATGTCAGAAAAGGGATGAAATCCAAACTACAAGTTGCGAGCACGACTCTAACATAAACCTGCGGGTACACCACCCAACAGGGGTTCAGGTACGCAGGAGTGGATCTATGCCTCAGCCTCAGGTTCCTCCTCTACCTCATTAGCACAACCTGGAGGGGTTACCAAAACAATAAGGGTGAGTGGGCCGAAACTCAAGTTTATAAAATCTTTTAGTAAATAAAACATATAATTTACCCCTCCGTTTTCCAAAACATGCATGCAGCATTATTTAAAATCATTAATCATATAATATGAACCATAAGGCATGTAATAAAACCATAAACATAAATTAGCCACTGCACTATACACTCCAATCCCGACATCCCTGATGTCTGACGTCCCTGACGTCCAATAAGGTCACAATCACAAGGCTACGTGTGCCACTCAGGTCTCAATTCCGAGTTCAATTCCCGAACCCTGTTCGGTTACAGCATCCCTGATGCTTAGCGTCATAGACGCTGGACGTACTAGACGTCCGTGACCTCTCCGGGGTACCTCATCCGGAGGAGACAATATAATATGGAAGGATCTATACAGTGCAGTATTAAATACATTTTATTGACATCCACATGCAAAACATATATGTATACATAGGTAAAATCCGAACCGATCGTTTCGTTTCATCAGACAGGTCTCAAGCCCAAATACCGTGAAACGTGCCATAACAGAAATTTCAATATCATCAAAACCATATCTTGATTCCAGCATGTGAACATATAAGTAAATCAGAAAACATTTAAGCATGCAAGGGTTTAATGAAAACGGGCCCACTCACAGTACGATCCCGCGGTGAACCTACACGTACGAACTTGTACCGGGATTATCGTACAATTCCTGTCAGTCCAAATCACATGTAAGGGTCACTACAAGTCTTAACTGTTTAACCACAAAGTCCGAAATAGAAACCGGCCCGGGGAAGCTGTCAGGACCCGTCCCAAATATCACCTCGATACTCGGGATGAACCCTGCTCCCGTCTGACAATCACACTTACAATACCAAAATAAACCTAATACCACTATAAGCATAACCATCAGACGAAGGAGTAAATATATACAACAGTAAGTCAGAGCATAGTTCTACAAAATGGGCACCAAAAGTCCTACAAGTCTAAGTCCGCAACGGAAGAACGTCGGAAGCCCTATGCCTCGATATCTGCCTCAACGTTCACCCCAGCGCTATCACCACGACCTGGAGGGAAATTAAAAACAAAAGGTGTGAGTGGACCAAAAGGAATGAAAGTTTTAAAACCGTTTACCAGCAAATCAAAGTAAGAAAATAAAATGATTTGTTCCCTCCGGTTTAAAACCAGGCATGCCCATGAAGTATTAGAAAAGTCATAATATGAAACATCATAAGAAACAGAAACACTATAAAACCAATCATAAGAAACAGATACACTATAAAACATCATAAGAAACCAGAGTATAACCCGATCAAACCTGCTGGACCTATCCGAGTCTTTAAACTCAACCAGGCCTCACATATAAATCCGAGTCTTTAAACTCCCGAGTCTTTAAACTCAATAGGCCTATGGGGGTAATATCGTAATATCCGAGTCTTTAAACTCAATCCGGGCCCGTCCCCCATCAATATCAATCCGGGTCTTTAAACCCATATCCAGATCCAGCAAATCCAATCCATATCCAGTGTAAAACCAATTCAAAATCCATCGCCAAATCCGAATTCGAAATCCCCGGTTCGAAGCCCTTCCGGCGTTCAGAACCGACATTCCGAACCCAAATCCGGAAAATCCATTTCCATACCAAAAACCATAGGAAATCCCTAACCATGTTTTATAACCCATTTACCATCATCAGAAAACATTTATAGGGTGAATTTCTCAAATATGGCATCAAAATCTGAAAACCGGTTTTTTCTCGAAAAACGTGCAAAATCCCGAAAACGTCTCGAAAAACATGCAAACATCTCAATCACTTATAATCATCATCAGGACATAAAAACACACATAGAAATCATAAAACAGTAATTAAAACAGTTTGGCATGCTCGGAAGTAAGAAAGAGTCCACTCACAGTTTACAACACGTCACTCGCGCTCCGTGCGCTCCTCAACCGTCTCTGGCGTCTCCCGTCCTGTCAATAGATACCAAATAGGGTCACAACAACATCAAGGATACCTTCCCTAATTTCCCCAATTTTTCGGGAATTTAATCATATTTTAATCCTAAACCCTAAACCGTACGGATTCCCGAACCATTCCGTAACACCGTCCGATTAACCCGAAAACTATACCATTGGATTCCTTAGGACATTTAGGGCTAAACTCATGTTGGACGCTTGACCGGATTCCTCCCCACGCGCCCCCACGCGCCGCCCAAAGTGGCTGCGTGTGGGCCTCACGCGCATGCTACAGTGCATCTTCAACCTCGAGTCACCCGGTTCAACTGTGTTGAACCGGCGTGACCGGTTCTCCTCCGTTCCTCCACCATTCTTCCCCATTTCAATTCCATTAGCTTCGTCCAGTCCCCTGCAACCAAACCCAGTCCTAAAATCCAGAAATCATGGCCTGAAACCCCTCGTCTTCAACCTCGAAAATCACTGCCCGTGAGCTCTGTTTTCCTTCCCGGTCGTCCACTGCTTCCCCCTTCACGGTGGTGATACCAGCACCTTCCTAGGACCCTACTTAGTCCTACCCAACTCACAGAATCCGTCGATTCATCCCCGAAGTCCACGACTTCAAGTTTGAAAATCACGGCTAAAACAGAGTATTGGGTACTCGCCGTCGACTGAGCCCCGCCGTGTACGCCCCCGTCACGGCCGCCATCACAAACCAATCCTAAGACCTCCCTGAACAACACCCTGACCTCCTAATCCCTCGACTCTAAGCCCAACTCCACGACTCTTCAAATGAAAATCTACGAAAAACAGGGTAAAAGAAATTACCTTTCGATTCCGGCGCCGCCGTGAGAACCGTCACCCACCACGGTGCTCGTGAGACTCCCCTAAACCTCCTGAGTCTCCTGGTGCCTTGAATCCGTCCACCACACCACACAACCGCCACCACCGTCCACGGCCTCCTCTGTTTCTTCCACTTATCCAACAGTCCACCCCGTCGCCTCCGTGCACGGTTGCACCACCAGACCACGATCACCTGCTCCTCCGTACCTCACTGTCTCTCTCTCGACTCACACTTCACTCTCCCTAGCATCCAAATTGATCACCGCCTCACCCCAATCATCTCTCTGTTTCTGTTTCCTTCGAACTTGTGCACGGTTCAAAAATGACCAAGTGTGGCCGTGCACACTTTAGATCTTTGTGGAACAATCCAGCACCCCCACGTGTCCACAAGCTATAGGCCAGCCCAAAAATATCTGCCACTTGCCCTTATCTGATTGGGCTGAGGAAAAATGACCAAATTGCCCCTCTTGCACAAAATTACCATTTTGCCCTCAGACTTTCCAGACCCGTATCTTTTCCGTCCGACGTCCGATGACAGCGTGCCGCCTGTCGTTGAACTCAGGACGTCGAGACCTATCCAACGGTCCTCGGTCTACGTGAAAACCACAAATCCTCCAAAAAGTCAACATTTCCCCTCTTAACTCAAAATTACGGTAACGCCCCCAACCTTCCGTACATCATAACTTTTCCTCCGGTTGTCCGAATCGAACCTGCCGCCTGTCTACGGACTCGTGACGTCCTAACCTACGTCACGGTCAAAGGCTAACACTCATCCAATCAATAGTACAAAAAGTCAACTTTTCGTTTACTATTCACAAGGGCAAAATCGTCCTTTTTACAAAACTTCACAAAAATACATTTCTACCCCTTCCCGTAGGTACGGGTTGTTACAGAAGCCGTCCAACACGTTTCCCGAGGCAACCGGCCCTAAACTGACCCATCAAAACTATCTCAGATCAACATGGTTAATTCACCAAAAATGTTCAGAATGATGAGAGGAACAAAAGTCATGTTGATCGTGATCAGAGATAAGGTCCAACGCGCCCTCACGCGCCGCCCAAAGTGGCTGCGCGTGAAAGTCACGTGTCTGACACTGTAGCTACAGTGTCACCTCCTTCACCCGTTTGTCTGTAATACGGGCCTGCCACCCGCGGCTTGACCCGGTTGAATACCTGTCAATTCTTACTCGATTTCAATCCAATTTGATCCTAACATGTTCATTAACTATCCAATTTAGGTTCTGTGACAAAAATCAACCTCGACACATCCCCAAACGACCCATCGACCCACGATCAACCAATCAGGTCAATCACCAGAACTTCCTGGTTTCAAACCCATTGTCCAATTAACTTCATAGGAAGCATAATAGGATCAAAACGAACCATAATGAACAATCAATTGTGTCTGAAAGTACCTGAAGGTTGTCGTCCCAAGCTCTGCAACTTCCCTGAAAACAGCAGCCTCCGTCCTAGCTCAACCGTGGCTGATAGCCTTCAATTTCGATGTGGTTGAGTTCCAAACACTCCCAGAAGACTAAACCAGGCCTTGGTTTGGTCCAACACTCACCAGAAATCAAAAACCCGATTTCCCTCCAAAAATTCCCGAAATGGTTTCTCTCTGGTTCCACTCTTATTTTCAGTCTTTTCAACACCAGAGTGAAGCTCATACACTATATAATCAGTTTTAAACAATTTCAAGCCGTCCCAGAGGCTCGTGGGTGTCCAATGTGTCCACTGAAATTTGTTCCCCGAAAAGCTTCGAACTTGAATTAACAATGGGGTCGTGCAAGGTGGATGCAACAGACCACGTTCTAAAGCATCAGACACTCCCATCTTTCCAGCACACAATTGCATAAAAAATTGCACATTTGAACCACCGCACATGGTGGTGCCGCCCATGTCCCCCCGCGGTTGCTACAGTAACCAGGGGCGAAATGACCAAAATGCCCCTAGTTCAATAATTACCATAATGCCTTTCACATTCTAGACCCGTAACTCAGCCATACGAAGTCCGATTTCGGCGTGCCGCCTGTCTATGGACTCAGGGTATCGAGACCTACCTAACGGTCCTTGAGTCATGTGAAAATTAGTTGCCAAATGAAAAGTCAACATTTTCGCCCGTGAAGTCCAACTTACGGTAATGCCCCTGAACTTCCGATAGTCATAACTTTTTCCCTGATCATCCGAAATGGACGTGCCACCTGTCTATGAACTCGTGACGTCCCGAACTACGTCATGGTCACTGGTCAAAGTCCATTTGACCCACCAATCAAAAAGTCAACAATTTGGCCATACTATTCACAAGGGTAAAAACGTCAATTCAAAAATTAAATTACAATATTAAAATCCTCGAATGTCCGAGGTGTTACATCATCAATAGTTATTATTTCAGTAGCTACCGCGAATACAAATATATCATCGATGATAATATCATTCTGATTCCATATCTCATTTAAGCATGCATAGTTTACCGAGATCTCTATATTCTCGGGAATGGGTTCAAGCGTTGAGGCGTCCCCCAACGTCGTCGCTTCTAAGACAGACCCATAATCCGGAATTATCTCATGAGATGGATCAGATGATATAGTGATATCCAAGGGATTCAATTGTGCCAAATTTGTCCTCTTTCGGGGATGAGAATCCTTTGAACCTATTGGTCTACCTCGCTTCTGGGCAAGGACATATGACTGGTTAGCCGCCATGGCCATACTTTGTCCATCTGGAACGACCCGTCCATCTGGTACGGTGCGTCCTACGGGGACGTCTATCCTTACAGGCACGTTTGCAGCAGGTATATGTGATCTCGTCACTTTAGCTAGATCAGATAAGGCATCTGACATATTATTAGCTACACTCTGTAGATCTAGAATTCTCCGCACTTCATTTTCACTTTGTGCAGATCGAGGATCAAGATGAGACATAGTGGAGACATTCCATGTCAATTCACGTCGTTCTTCAGGAACGTTGGTGTTCTTATCTCCCCCTAACGGCGGGATGACTGTCTCATAGAAGTGACAATCCGCAAAACGAGCAGTAAAGAGATCGCATGTCAAGGGCTCTAAATAACAAATAATGGAGGGGGATTCATAGCCGACATAGATGCCCCTCCGGCGTTGAGGTCCCATTTTTGTACATTGTGGCGACGCAATTGGAACGTAAACGGCGCACCCAAACACGCGTAAGTGCGAAACATCAGGTTCGTACCCAGTTACCAGCTGTAACGCGGAATCGGGTTGGGTGGCATTGGGCCTCAACCGGACCAACATAGCTGCATGCAAAATTGCATAGCCCCACACAGAAATTGGGAGCTTGGTGCGCATAACCAAAGTCCGTGCAATCATTTGTAATCATTTAATGAATGCCTCTGCGAGACCATTCTTGGTGTGAACATGTGCAACTGGATGTTCAATATCAATCCCAAGGGACATGCAATAATCATTGAAGGATTTCGATGTAAACTCACCGGCATTATCAAGTCTGATGGACTTTATGGGATAATCCGAATGGTGGGCCCTTAATTTAATGATTTGGGCAAGGAGTTTAGCAAACGCAACATTGCGTGTGGACAATAGGGTCACATGTGACCACCTCGTCGATGCATCAACCAAAACCATGAAATATTTAAATGGTCCACATGGTGGTTGGATGGGTCCACAAATATCCCCTTGTATTCTGTACAAGAAATGGACAGAGTCTTTATCGATATTTGCATATGATGGTCTAGTGTTCAATTTTCCCATTGAGCAAGCTTGGCATAGTGTGTCACTAAACACAAGGTCCTTATTTGTAAGGGGATGCCCGAGTGATGTATCGAGGATACGGCGCATCAGACCTTGACCGGGGTGTCCCAATCGGTCATGCCATAATAAGTAGTTGCTGGGGTTAGGTAGCTTCCGGCTAGCTATGTGATTTGCCTCAATGGTTCTAATAGTGGTCATGTAGAGTCCACTTCTGAGGCATTTCAATTTCTCCAATGTACGCTTCCAGCCATACAAGTTGGATGTTATGCAAAGATATTCCACATTCTTTTCTTTTGTGGTTTCAACATGATAATTATTAGTTCGAATATCCTTAAAACTCAATAACGTTCTGCTAGAACGTGGGGAGTATAAGGCTTCATCAATGGTAAATACAGTACCATTGGAAAACATAAATTGGACCCTTCCGGAGCCTTCAATCAAGTTTAATTTGCCAGAAATAGTTATGACAGGAGTGTGGTTAGGTATTAAGTTTGTGAAAAATATCCTATCATGGAGGATAGTGTGCGTAGTAGCACTGTCGGCTAGACAACAAACTTCACCATTTGACATGCCTAACCATCAATATAACTAAAGTAATCAAAAATCACATTTATTTAAAAAAAAAATGAATAAATAGATTGAATAATATTCGAGCAAATAACAAAATAAGTCCAAAATAAATATGAATTACCAAACAATATCCAGAAATAGTAATGAAAGAAAAAAAACAATATGCATAAAAAACGACACAAATGCCGATCATATCCATGTTTATGTAAATAACTCAATCCTCATCATGTCCAGCTGCAGTCTGGAAATCAGCAATGGCAAGGGTGGTATCAGCGGGGACTGGTCCTGCAACAAAATTAGCCTCTCGAGTACCACGTCTAGCATGGTACTGGGCAATAATTTGGGCTGATGCACGACAGGTGCGAGACCAGTGATCGCGACCTCCACATTTATAACATAGGTCAGGTGGGTTTTGATTCTGGTGGTGATGGGCCGGACCCAGGTTTCTCTCATTTTGAGCATGCGGACCAGGAGGAGCGTGATATCCACCACGTGTGTCAAGACCCACCCCCAATCCCCCGGGATTAAGGGCTAAGTGTAACGACCCGTCCCAAATTCCTAGATTAGATTAGTGACTAATCACGATTAGTGAGGTTAATCGGTGATTAGTTAGGCTAAATCGGACGAACGATGCGAAATGACCGTTTTGCCCCTAGTGGTGGCAAAACGTTGACTTTTCATTCGGGCGGTCAAATGTACTTTGACCGATGACCGTGACGTAGTTCGTGATGTCACGAGTTCATAGACAGGTGGCACGTTCAATTCTGACGTTCGAGGAGGAAATTATGACGTTCAGAAGTTTAGGGGCATTTTGGTAATTTTGGTTAAAAGGGTCAAAATGTTGACTTTTTGACCAGGAGGTCCGATGGCCGAGGGCCAAAGACCGTTACGTAGATGGGGACGATACGAATCCGTAGACAGGCGGCACGTCGAATTCGGACGTTCGACGGCGAAGTTACGGTTCACGGAAGTTCTAGGTTACTATTCTTGACGACACGTTTTACGAGACAAAAGGTGCAGTTTGTCTCTAGTGGGCCCAGATATTTAATGGAGGCCCAATGGATGAGTGACAAGTGTCACCCATCCACTGAACATCACTTTTCATTCATGCATCTTCCATTTCCTCTTCATCGATCATTTTCTTCATTTTTCCTAAACCAAAACCGATCCACCATTCTCACCCAAATCCAAACCCATGACCCTAGGACCAAGACTGAGGGGCAGAGAGGGGGAAGAAGACCAAATGGAGGTGGCTGGACGGCTGGAACCGCCGTGGGCGGTGGCTGGAGCCCAGAACCCGAGCGGGTACCCGATAAGCCCGATAAACCCATTTTTCTTCTATTTTTTGATTTAGACATTATGGTTGCTATTAGTTGATGAGGATGAGTTTATTGAGGTTGTAGGAAGATGTAGAGGGTGTTTTGGACGGCGGTGAAGGGCTGAGCAGCCCTGGGTGCAATCGGGAAAATTGAACCGTGAGGTTCAAAATTGAACCGTGGATTTTCGTGGGTTTTAGGGATTCTAATTAATTGGGTTAGGTTCCTAGGACGATTATAGGAAGGTTAGGATTGATTAGGATTGAAAACGGTGAAAAAATGGGCCGGAATGAGCCTGGACCGGTTACGCCGATCCAGTTGTAGGGGTTGGACCGGCTGTGCGAGGTTGAAGGTGGTGACGTGGCGTGATGAGGTGGCACCTGTCAGATTGTCAGGTGACGTGGACCACTCATCAGTCAACACGTGTCACATGTCAGCGCACAGTCAGCACTGACATGTCAGTGACGTGGCCCAATCAGGGGCTGACACGTGGCACAGATGTGGACCAGTGCCGTGATGACACGTGGCACATGTCAGACTGCCACGTGGCACTGACAGCAAAGTGACGTGGACCAATGGGAGCTTGAAACGTGGCACCTTTCAGAGTCGACATGTCAGACCTGACAGCTGTCAGATGACGTCAGCAGGTACTGTAGCAGGCGCGTGAAGCCCACGTGCAGCCACTTCAGGCGGCGCGTGAGGGCGCGTGGCAGGGAATCTGGGGAAGGTTCCAACATACGAAATCTTCTATTCGATGTAACGAACATTTTGGGACTGGTTTCGTGTCGATCGGACACCGTCTCGATATGTTTCGGGGCATCGGAAGGTTTAGGATCGGGATTAAAAATAGTTAGAAAATTGGGAAAATTACGGGGTTTTGGTAGGAGGTTAATTAAGTAGTTAGTAACCTTCTATTACGATTTGGACAGGTTTGGGAGTCCTGATGATGGTGATCGGCTCGGGGAGCCGTATGGCACGCAAATCGAGGCGACAGCTCGGACGGTCAGTGAGTGGACCTTGTTTTCTAAATTGGTGCATGCATAAATGTTTATTATATGTTTTATTACATGTTTGATGATGCCATGGGTACATTTGTATGTGGTTACGTATAAGCACGTATTTCGAGGTTTCGACCTTATACGGTGCTTATACGGGTCTGTATTCCTTTATTGATTTAAATGAAATGGTTTTGGATTTCTAAATGGATAAACTCGGGTATGAGACCCATTTGGTTTTGTCTCGGGCATATGACACTATTTACGACCTTCGGGTCTAAATCGTGGTCGCGACGAGTGCCATGTGCACAGCGATCAACGATACGACGCTCGCCTCCGGATTGGGATGTGTTCCTTCCGGAGAGGTCACGATGCACGATTCGTTGTCGGGCAGCCTAGGGAGGCTCGACTTCGGAGTGCTGACGGTTCAGGATAGCGATCGGTGATGAGTGCACCATGATCTTGTGGTGGTTGCGTCGGTTGATTTTTTCACGGCGACATACCAGGATTGATGGCGGTCCTGGATGGATGGTTGCACGCATCACTATGATCGGAGTCGTGACTGACCCTTAGATATCGGGTAGGATGCCCAGTTGAGTCATATGTTCGGGCACGAGACCCAGTTGTTTTACACTGATGATTTTGGGTCAGGGACCCTAGATGGATTTCCAAGTTCATGACGGTTTATGGGAACCGGCATGAACTCTGGAAAGGTCATTGTGGTTCATGACGGTTTATGGGAACCGGCATGAACCTTTGTCAGGTCATTCTGGTTCATGACGGTTTATGGGAACCGGCATGAACCCTTGTTATGGATGTTATGGATCATGACGGTTCAAGGGAACCGGGCATGAATGTTTATGTTATGTATATATATGTATTCATATACCTTCCTTTACTTCTATTATCTCCTCCGGGGAGGGTCGTTGGCCTGAGTGGACCCCGGAGTAGTCACGGAGCACCGACTGAGTGGAGTCACCCCCAGTTGGGTTCCTTACTCTCAGGAAGGCTATGATTACTATTACCTCGAGTAGGGTCAGTGGTCTACCGATATTGATCTTGACTTTGAGAAGACTCGGATTGAGACCTGGGTAGCACGCGCGTAGCTTTGGATACTGTGACAGGATTGGTTGTGTGACTTATATGTATATATATGATATGTGGTGTGCACAGGTGTGTACAGGATTTGAGTAGTGGCTCGTGTACTTGGTTTCTTTATGGTTTGGGGCCGAGTCCCTTATGGATTTGGGCAGTGGCCCGTATGGTCGTTTTTATTGTGGTCCTTTCGACCTTGGTTTATATCTGCTTTGGGCTTAGTCCCACTGGATAAATGGTTTTCGAATGCATGCATGCTTTTTAGTGGAGGGTACAAATGTCTTATGAAATGTTTTTATAAACTTTTGTTTTGTCCACTCACAGTTTTTAATGTTTTGACTGCCCTTCAGGTTGACATCGGATGTGGACTGTAGCAGAGACCGAGATATCACATGCCTCCTCCGGATCCTGGCGTACTCTGATAGCCCGGGAGGGCAAAGGTAGGAAATATCCCTTGTCTGACACTTCGTGTCAGACGGGAGCAGGGTCATCCCGCACTAATCCCGGGGGGATTGGGATGGGTCCTGTCACTAAGTCCTGCTCCCGTCTAACTTACGCATGACATGAAGGTTAAACCAACGTCCAACCTCCGTGTGACACGTAAGTCGGACAAGGGATTCTCGATCCGACCATCCAAAAGCTTCCGGATTTCCCAGAGTGTGCAGACTCTACTGTGGATTGCGTGTGTGATGTCTCCGTCTCTCTCGACCAATAGCCCGCACCGCAACAACCTGGAGGGTATCAAAGCACAAAAGGACTGTGAGTGGACAAAAATAAAGTATAAGTTAAAAACCAGTTATCAGAAACACACAAATACATTTATACCATCCATTTAAAAACCAATGCATGCATATCAAACCATTCCATAAAACCATTTTATACTCAAGTCATTCAAACCATTAAGAATACCGAATTCATTTCCTTTTCTCAAATCCCGGGCCTTAGCCTAAAACCATCGAAAGACCATTATTAAAAACCATAACCAAAAACACTTTTGAAACCACATTTCCATCCATTGAACCTGCTGGATCTATCAGAGTCTTTAAACTCCCGAGTCTTTAAAATCAATACAGGCCTCAATATAATCCGAGTCTTTAAACTCCCTAGTCCTTAAACTCAATCTAGGCCTCAATATAATCCGAGTCTTTAAACTCCCGAGTCTTTAAACTCAATAGGTCTACGAGGGAAATATCAATATCCGAGTCTTTAAACTCCCGAGTCTTTAAACTCAATCCGGGTCTTTAAACCCAATCCGGGCCCGCCCCCGTCATATCGTATCCGGGTCTTTAAACCCAATAACTAGATCCAGCAAATCCAATCTAAAAACCATTTCCCATTTCCGAATCTGAATCCGTAATCTCATCAGGATCCCGAATCCAAACCCAGAACTCATATTCATCATCCATTTCCAAATTCGAGTTCGAAACCATCGTCCCGTAAGCTAGCATCCGGAATAACCATTTCGAACCCAACCTGAAAATCCATTTTCAAGTTCCAAACTGAATTCCGAATCGTTATCCGGAAATTCGATTCCAAAACCCGAAAACACGTTTCTTAAAACCACTTTTTGAACTGGGCCTCTAAGCCCGATGTCATTTTTTTGAAATCCATTTTCAAATCATTGATATTAAATCATATTCCAAATCCCGACATCAAATCATTAAAACCAGGTTCAAATCACAATATCCATCGAAATCTCGTAAAACGTGAAATTCAGTAATTTCCTCGAAAAACATGCAAAATCGTAAACCATCAAGATCATAAATCAAATCATAGAATCACGTATAGAAAACATATAAAAACATATATGCATGCATCACAAGTTAGAAAGTAAAGTCCACTTACAGACCAATTCGCCGCTGCCTCGATACACGTGTATTTACGCCGTTTCCAGCTAATCTACTATCACCGGCTTCCCCGAACCTGTCCACATCCCATAATAAGGTCACTAACTACTTTATAAAGCTCATACTAAAGCCCCGTATTTTTCCCAAATTTTTAAATTTTTTTGACCTAGCTCTAAAACCTTCGGACAGCCCGAAACATATCTAGACGATGTCCGATTGACTCGAAACCAGCGCCAAAATGTTTGTTACATTGAATACTTTAAAAGTTGTGTTGGAACCTTCCTCGAAATGTGTGCCACACACCCACACGCGTCGCCCAAAGGGGCTGCACGTGGGCCTCACGCGCCAAGCACTGTTCATCCCTGTCCTCAGGTGAACCGGGTTCGAACCGGTTCGGTCGACCCGATCTAGGCCCGAACTGGCGTAGGCGGTTCTTCTACTTTTCAGGCCATTTTTGATCCGTTTCTAGTCCTAAATCATCCCTTAAGCTCGTTCTTTCATTCCCAGTTAATTAATCTACTCAAACATGGCAATTAAGCATGAAATCCTACCTCCCAAATCGAAGAATTCCTCTCTGTTTTTCCTCCGCCGCATTCTTCGCATCCCAGCCACCTCCCGCATCGGTTCTGGTTTCTCTAGTTCTTTTTCAAACTCCAGAGTGTGTTCCAGTCAGTCAAAATAGTCAACAATCCTTAGACCATGTTCTGCCATTCTTAAATTCAAAATATCATTTCACAGAAAAGTTACCCGCCGTCACCGTCGTTCTCTGTCGTGACCACCCTCATTCACCGTTCAACTCTGCCTCTCACTTAATGTAAAACTATAAACTATGAACCACGTTTTCCAAGAGAATGAAACTCCACATCCTTCACGGCACGGGTCCTCTGTTTCTCACCGTGCTATGGCTACCGTCCACGACGGCTTGCCGTGACAGCACCACCCACACCCTCAACAACTGTTCTCTCTCTTGCCTTCACACACCTCTCACACTAAGAAAGATCACAAGATAATCTGGGTTGGTTCCCCTGCGCTGTTCTCTGATTTTAAGCTTAAGCCATGCACAACCATAGTTTAAATTGATTGGTGCCCGGTTCTACCACCAGTGGTTAGAACTCCCCAGAATATCCACTTGTCAAATAATAATTGGGCACAGATCCCAAGGAATCACAATGACCATTTTACCCTTATTTGCACAAATTATCATTCTGCCCTTTGTGTTTCTAGATTTGTAACTTTATCGTCCGAACTCCAATCGACATGTGTCGCTTGTCGTTGTACTCAGGGCATCGAGACCCTCCTAACGGTCCTCAAATTTCGTGAAAATGTCATGTCGTTTGCAAAGTTAACAAAATGCCCCATTTTAACTAAATTACCAAATTTCCCTTGAACTTCCGAACATCATAACTTCCTCCTCGGATGTCGGAATCAGACGTGCCACCTGTTTACGTACTCGTGATGTCCCAAACTACATCACAGACATCGGTCAAAGTCCATTTGACCGCCTGAGCGAAAAGTCAATATTTTTGCCCATTCCAGGGGCAAATTCGTCATTTCGCACTGTCCATCCGAAATTATCCAACTAAACACCGATTATCTTCCCTAATATGTCATTAACCACTAATCTAATCCTGCTTCATGGGACAGGTCGTTACAATGTGGACCTAGCCCACGGTTACCACGACCACGTGGGGCATGGTAATCTTGGGCTTGGTCATAGAGATGTCCACCACGTGGGCCTATACCTCGATTACCACGACCACGTGGGGCATGGTAACCATGGACCCGGTCATAGGGGTGTGCACCATGTGTTGGACGGTTATGTCCTCCACCTCTACCACGACCCATGTTTCTCCACTCACGGTTGGCATCGCGAGGTGCAACAACGTTTGCTTCAGGCAAAGGTGTTGCACTAGTACCCACAGGTCGGGATTGATCATTCTTCATTAATAAAATATTGTTCTTTTCAGCGAGCAACAAAGTGGTGATCAACTCTGCGAACCTGGTAAACTTCCGCTCTCTGTATTGTTGCTGCAGGACAATACACGAGGCGGGAAATGTGGAGAAAGTCTTCTCAAGTAGGTCGGTTTCAGTGAGTTCCTCCCCACAATACTTGAGAAGAGACCGGATACGGCATATCTCAGAATTATATTTTTTTACGGATTTAAAATCCTGAAAACGAATGTTATGCTAGTCATGTCTTGCTTCAGGCAAGAATATGTCCTTCTGGTGATCGAAACGATCAGCCAGTGAAACCCATAAAGCTCTCGGGTCCTCTTGACCCAGGTATTCATGCTGCAGTGTGCAATCCATATGACCGGTGTTGTTCGTAAAGAAGAAGGAGGGAAGTCTCTGTTTATGTATTGACTATCGACAACTCAACAAGGTGACACTGAGGAACCAGTATCCTCTACCCAGGATCGATGACCTTTTTGACCAGTTGCGGGGAGCCCAGTGCTTCTCGAAAATTGATTTGCGGTCTGGGTATCACCAACTGAGGATTTCGGAGGAGGATATTCCGAAAACTGCCTTTCGAACCCGTTATGGACACTACGAGTTCCTTGTTATGCCATTTGGTTTGACGAATGCTCCAGCAGCATTCATGGATCTGATGAACCGGATCTTCCGACCCTACCTGGATAAGTTCGTGATTGTGTTCATCGATGATATTTTGGTGTACTCAAGGAGCGCTCGTGCACATGAGGAACATCTACGGTTGGTCTTGGAGAGACTGAGACAAGAACAATTGTACGCCAAGCTGAGCAAGTGTCAGTTTTGGCTGAGCAGTATTGGTTTTCTGGGACACGTGATATCTACGGATGGGATTTGCGTGGATCCCCAGAAAACAGAAGCGGTGACCAACTGGGCTAGACCGACAACAGTAACCGAGGTGCGGAGTTTCGTCGGATTAGCAGGTTACTACCGGAGATTCGTGGAGGGTTTCTCCAAAATTGCTGCACCATTGACTCGTTTGACTCGGAAGGGAGTGAAGTTTATCTGGGACGAGCAGTGCGATCGGAGTTTTCAAGAGTTGAAGGATCGATTGACCACTGCACCTGTCCTTGCATTGCCGGATGACAGTGGAGAGTTTGTGGTCTTCAGTGATGCATCGCTGCAAGGTCTGGGTTGCGTGTTGATGCAATCTGGCAAGGTTATCGCCTATGCATCCTGGCAGCTGAAGACTCACGAGTTGAACTACCCTACCCATGATTTGGAGTTGGCGGCGGTGGTTTATGCTCTCAAAATCTGGAGACATTATCTATTCGGCGCAATATGTCGGATATACACCGACCACCAGAGTCTTAAATACCTATTCACTCAGAAGGAGCTTAACATGAGACAACGGAGATGGTTGGAACCGCTGAAGGACTATGACTGTACGATCGAGTACCATCCGGGTAAGGCCAATGTGGTGGCTGATGCACTCAGCAGGAAGTCAGTAGGATCCGTTGCACACCTAGGGATGATGCATCTTCCTTTGCTGGTGGAACTCCGGAAGGCGGGAGTTATTTTGGGTACAGATGTGCATGGAGCTTTGTTGGCCAGCTTCCATGTACGACTTGTACTGATTGATCGGATTATCGAAGCACAACTTCAGGATCTGATACTCTGTATTTACAGGATTGAGGTTGATGCGGATGGGAGACAGGATTTTACCATCCGGGACGATGGAGCACTTGTGAAATTGGGTCGTTTGTGTGTACCTGCAGTGGCAGAGTTACGAGTCGAGATTCTTGAGGAGGCCCATAGTTCGGCCTATGCTAAGCATCCGGGAGGTACAAAGATGTACCGTACCCTCCGGAACCATTATTGGTGGCCAGGAATGAAGAAGGATATTGCTGAATTCGTGAGCAAATGCTTAACCTGTCAGCAGGTTAAGGCGGAACGGCAGAGACCGTATGGGGCTATGCAGCCACTTTCGATTCCCGAGTGGAAGTGGGATCACATCACCATGGACTTCGTCTTTAAGTTACCAAGGACTCAGAGTGGAGTGGACGGAGTATGGGTGATCGTGGATCGGTTAACCAAGTCAGCCCATTTTCTGCCAGTTCAGGAGACTTATAAACCTAACCGACTGGCTCAGTTATTTGTGAGGAAAATCATACGATTGCATGGTACGCCGGAATCGATTGTGTCCGATCGCGATCCGCGTTTCACTTCCAGGTTCTGGCGGAGTTTGCAAGCTACTCTGGGAACGAACCTACGTTTCAGTACGGCTTTCCATCCACAGACCGATGGACAGTCTGAAAGAACCATTCAGACCCTGGAGGACATGATGAGGTCATGTGTACTACAGTTTCAGGACTCTTGGGATACTCGTTTGCCATTGATGGAATTCGCTTACAACAACAGCTATCAGGCAAGCATCGGGATGGCACCTTATGAGGCACTGTATGGTCGACAGTGCAGGACACCTATCTGCTGGACGGAGATAGGAGAGCGAGCGACTGTGGGGCCGGAATTGATGGACTTGACCATGGAGACTGTTCGTATTATCAAGGAGAGACTGAAGGCGGCACAGGATCGCCAGAAGAGTTATGCCGATCGACGGATTCGAGACTTGGAATTTGAAGTGGGAGATTTTGACTTCCTGAAGTTATCTCCGTGGAAAGGGATTATCCGATTCGGTCGACGAGGGAAACTGAGTCCGCGTTTTATCAGACCTTATGAGATCGTTGAGAGAATTGGCAGAGTTGCTTACAGATTGGCGCTACCTCCAGAACTATCTAGAGTTCACAATGTTTTCCACATATCGATGCTACGGAAGTACGTACGTGATGCTTCTCATGTACTTGGGGAACAACCTGTCGAACTACGGGGGGATTTGAGCTTTGAGGAACAACCAGTACAGATCTTGGATCGGAAGGACAAGGTACTACGTCGGAAGACGATCCCTCTCGTGAAGATTCTCTGGAGAAACCAGAATGTGGAAGAAGCCACATGGGAGCCTGAGGCTCAGATGCGACAACAATTTCCTCATTTGTTTCTTTGAAATTTCGGGACGAAATTTCTTAAGGGGGGAAGGTTGTAACACCCCGGAAATTCGAGGATTTTAACATTGTAATTTAATGTGTGATTTGACGCTTTTACCCTTGTGATTGGTATGGCCAAATTATTGACATTTGAATGGTGAATTAAAAGGACTTTGACTTATGACCGTGACGTAGTTTGGGACGTCACGAGTTCATTGACAGGTGGCACGTCCATTTCGGACGATCAGGAAAAAAGTTATGACTATCGGAAGTTCAAGGGCATTACCGTAAGTTGGACTTCACGGGCGAAAATGTTGACTTTTCGTTTGACAATTAATTTTCACGCGACTCAAGGACCGATAGGTAGGTCTCGACGTCCTGAGTCCGTAGACAGGCGGCACGCCAAAATCGGACTTCGTATGGCTGAGTTACGGGTCTAGGAAGTGAGGGGTATTTTGGTCTTTTTGCCCTGGTTACTGTAGCAGGCCGCGGGGGGCAAGGGCGGCACCACCATGTGCGATGGTTCAAACGTGCAATTGGTTGTGCGATTGTGTGCTGGAAAGTTGGGAGTGTCTGGTGCTTTAGACCGTGGTCTGTTGCATCCACCGTGCACGACCCTATTAATTATTCAAGTTCGAAGCTTTTCGGGGGACATTTTTCAGTGGACAATTGGACACCCACGAGTCTCTGGGAAGGCTTGAAATTAATTAAAACTGATTGTGTAGTGTGTGTGAGCTTCACTCTGGTATCGAAAGGACTGAAAATAAGAGAGGAACCAGAGAGAAACCATTTCGGGAATTTTTGGAGGGAAATCGGGTTTTTGATTTCTACGGTGTGTTGGGCCAATCTAATCGTAGAGTAAGCTTTCTGGGAGCATTTGGAACACAACCATATCAAAATCAAAGGCAACCAGCCACGGGTGAGCTGGGACGGTGACTGCTGTTTTCAGGGAAATCGCAGGGCTTGGGACGACGACCTTCAGGTACTTTCAGACGCAATTGATTGTTCATTTTGGTTCGTTTTGATCCTGTTATACTTCCTGTGAAGTTAATTGGACAATGGGTTTGAAACCAGTGAGTTCTGGTGATTGACCTGTTTGGATGATCACGGGTCGAGGGGCCATTTAAGGATTGGTTTTGGATAATTAATAACTCAAAACTTAAATTAGATGTTTAAATAACATGTTAGGATCAAATTGGATTGAAATCAAGAAGGAATTGACGGGTAATTAACCGGGTCAAGCCGCAGGTGGCAGGCCCGAATTACAGACAAACGGGTGAAGGTGCTGACACTGTAGCTACAGTGTCAGGCGCGTGACTTTCACGCGCAGCCACTTTGGGCGGCGCGTGAGGGCGCGTTGGGGCTTATCTCCGATCACGATCAACACGACTTTTATTCCTCTCATCATTATGAACATTTTTGGTGAATTAACCATGTTGATCTGAGATAGTTTTTGATGGGTCAGTTTAGGGCCGGGTGCCTCGGGAAACGTGTGGGACGGCTTCCCCGAGCCGGTTTCTATTTCGGACTTTGTGGTTAAACGTTTAAGACTTGTAGTGACACTTACATGTGATTTGGACTGACAGGAATTGTACGATACTCCCGGTACAAGTTCGTACGCGCAGGTTCACCGCGGGATCGTACAGTGAGTGGGCCATTTTCTTAAACCCTTGCGTGCATAAATGTTTTCTGGTTTATTATACTTATTCACATGCTAAAACGATAATGGTTTTGATGATATGGAAAATATGGTTATGGCACGTTTCACGGTATTTGGGCTTGAGACCCGTCTGATGAAAATTAATGATTGGTTCGGATTTTATCTATGTATATATATGCTTTGCATGTGGATATCAATAAAATGTATTTGGTACTGCACTGTATAGATCCTTTCATATTATATTGTCTCCTCCGGCGAGGTACCCCGGAGAGGTCACGGACGTCTAGTACGTCCAGCGTCTATGACGCTAAGCATCAGATGATGCTGCATCAGGTGATGCTGTACCCGAACGAGATTCGGGGATTTAACTCGGAAATTGAGACCCGAGTGGCACGCGTAGCCTTATTATTATTGTGACCTTATTAGGCGTCAAGAACGTCAAACATCAGGTGATGTCAGGATTGGAGTGTATAGTGCAGCAACTAAAATTATACTTATGGTTTTAATACAGGCCTTATGGTTCATATTATATGGATTATGATTTTAAATTATGATGCATGCATGTTTGGAAAACGGAGGGGTAAATTATATGTTTTACTTATCAAATGATTTTATCAACTTGAGTTTCGGTCCACTCACCCTTTTTGTTTTTGGTAACCCCTCCAGGTCGTGATACTGAGGTAGAGGAGGAAACTGAGGCTGAGGCATAGATCTACTTCTGCGTACCTGAACCCCTGTTGGGTGGTTTGCCCGCAGGTTTTATTTTAGAGTCGTGCTCGCAACTTGTAATTTTGGATTTCATCCCTTGTCTGACATCTGTTTAATTCGGATTTGGTGTATGACTTTAATTTGGTTACTTATGCATTTGATGTTTCGAGGTTAAAATTGGGATGAATTATTGGGTGTCAGACGGGAGCAGGGCACGTCCCCTTGTGGTCCCTGTGGGATCGGGGCGGGTCCTGTCAATATACATATATAGTATAAAATAAATGCTATTGTGGTCCTTGATTTAGGGGTATTGCAATACTTCAGACATGCATGAGTGTATGTTTTAGGCCCGAAGAGTGCGAAGGAAGATTCTGTTTTTTTTTTGTCCGAGCCAAGCAGGTCGCCGGAGCCCAGCCGAGCTGGTCGCCAGAGCAGAGCCGAGCTACTTCTGGCCGGGCCAAGCCGAGCAGCCTGTTGGCTCTCGGCCTACAATGAGGCCTTCTGGGCTAGTCCTAGGGTCTGCTGGGCCGAAATGGGCTAAGCCCAAGTGCCAGGGGTGGGATTGGGCTGGCCGGCCAGGCCCTTTTTTTTCAGCTGGGCCTTCAAGGCCAGATATATATTTCGGGCCTTCTGGGCTAGGTCATCCGGGCCTGGGGTTTTTTTCGGGTCTATAGGCCGTTTGTCTTGTGCAGTTTTTTTTTTTCAGGCCTTCTGGGCTCAGTTTTCGGGCCATAGAGCCCCCTGTTTTTTTTTCTTTTTTTTTTCTCTTCGGGCTGGCCTTCTGGGCTTCCACTTGATTTCTCTCTTAGGTAGAAAATCCTAGGACAATGAATGCCACTTGTTTTCGGGCCTCCAAATATTGCCCCATTTTCATAACTGCCCTCCAAATATTTCTCTTGGGTAGAAAACCTTAAGAATATGAATGCCACTAATTGTGGCGAAAATTGAGGTCATGCTTGCAGCCACAATTCCATTTTATCACGGATTCATGCCATCCATTGGATTGGTTGATGGCCTTTTCATTAAACAACAGTAACTACTAATGCAGAAAATATTAACAAAATATTTGAAGGTCCCATGCCTACAATTAAATCCAGTAAATGTCAATTAAATGGAGAGTTATCACTAGTTTTTTTTTTTTTTTCACAAACTGCAAACTGTGCATATTTTGATTCTTTAATGATCTGAGACATCAATTACAAATAATTATGAAGGAGTATAATGCTTCAATTACAGATAATTATAACCAAAACATATATATATATATATAAATTTCAAACATCCAATAAAATAATTTATTATTCTAGGGTTCTCCATCATCATCATCAAATTATCAAACATCAATTCAACAAATAACCATCAATTAACCATCAATTCAATTCAATATCGAACATCATGTAACCATCATTAATTATCAAAGTTTCCAGAAAAAAAGTTTAAACAAACAGAGGAGTTTTGCTATCAATTCAAGCATAGCGTATGCAATTCAATATTAAATTTAATTTCAATAATTATCAAATAGTTATTAATTTAATAATCCTAGAATTCATACTTTCTAGGGTTTTGATTCAATAAAATAAAATAAAAATTGAATTTTGAAGAAACGAAAAACCTACTTGATTGAATTGATCCTTCATTTAAGCAATTCCCGTTTCAGAGTCGATCGTGCTGATAACGTGTTGTGAAGGAAATACGGTAGAAGATAATACAGAGATAATATGGAGAGGCAGAGAGAAGAAATAATACGTCTGATATCTTATGAGATTATTAGGGTTTACAAAGATAATTATCTTTTATATAGGGAGAGATAATTAATAAATACAAAAGGACAAAACTACCCCTAGTACCTATTACATAAATAGACATAACCATTTAATTATTTACAACAATTTTACAATTGTTCGTATCCATTTTTAAAATATAGGAACCAAATTGTTACTCTTCCCAAATCAAAGGGGTGCAACTGCAAAAGTGTAATCAACCTTGGAGGACTAAAGAGAAAGATTAGCCAAACTCTCTCAAGATCAGTTTTGGTATAATCTTTGAATAGTTCTTGTAGCAATTTGGGACCGTTGGATATGCCGAGCAATCATAAGATGTTGCCATGTAGTATGGGTTGCTTTGACAATTTGGCACGGTCATATGCCCTGTCGTACCATTCCAGAAAAGGAAACAACACAAAAGAGGGAAAGAAAGAAAAATTTATCAAACACATTGCTCTATGATTGCTTGAACAGTGAACAGGTGCATTTTACAGCCACAAGATGCAGCAATCCAATTCTTCCAGCTCAGTGAAGAAAGACCAGCCGCAATCGGCTGAGCCGCCGGTGGGGGCACCCAAAAGCTTGCTAACCCCACTTTCTGGAGTTGTCTTAGTTTGTGTTCTAGCTGTCACTCTTCAAATCGCCTACTTATCCCCAATCGCACCAGATCCACTTCACCTGCCTCCACAAGACCCACTTCCTAAAAACAACTTTTTACAGGTGAAGATTTTCACTTGGGGTTAAGGTTTAAGGTTGTGATTCAATATGTGTATAGTCTGATTAATTAATGTGAGGGTTTTGGGTTTGTGCAGAAATTGATCAAGCTTGGTGATGGGGAGGTTCTGCAACCAGAAGATGTGGTTGTGGATAAACATGGGACTGTTTATGCATCTACTAGAGATGGTTGGGTGAAGAGGCTCCCCAGAGGTGGGAAATGGGAAAACTGGCAAAAGGGGAACAAAGATACTCTACTTGGGCTCACTGTTACTAGGAATGGAGATATTGTTGCTTGTGATGCTGAAGACGTAAGCTTTCTATGGAAAAGCTTGATTTTTTTATATGTTTTGTTATATGCTTACTTGGTTGGATTAGGGAAGTCAGGAGTCGGGTAAACAGATATAGAATCAGGTGATTTTTATTGAATAACTCAGATTAAAAAAACCCCAAGTTGTGATCAATTGAAGTTTAAAGTATAACCAATATTAAAAAATCATAAACGGCTAAACCGATCTAGATAGTCCAGTTTTTCCTTTTGGTTTAATATTATAGGGTATTCAGGTCAATTCAAGTGAGTTTATTGGATATATATATATATATATATATATATTCCCGAAAGTATATGGATATATTTGAAAGCCTTTATAATTTGTTATTTTTGCAGGGTTTGCTTAAGGTTAATGACAATGGTGTCACGCTTCTCACTTCGCATGTTAATGGGACCAAACTAAAGTAAGAGTACTGCTCAGCATCACGCAATGTATTACATGTTTCTGAATGAATGTGGTACTTTCACATAAATTTTCGTCCTTGAAATGTGTAAAAAGCTGCATAATTCAACTCCCTGCAAATTACCATTAGGTAAAGATTTACCCTTGAGGTAAAAACTAAAAACTTGATAAACAAGATGGCCCTATGTGTATTTTCTTGACACCATCCAAGATCCATCCAACCATGGAAAGTGACTTGAGAAAGCAGTGTGTTCACTTAATTAAAACACCATGTGCATGCCATGCCAAATATTTCTGATGTGACACAGAACAATCCAAGAGGCCATCTATATTGTGTCGTGTGGCAGTTTCCTCATGAAAATGGGACCTGCAAGGAATCTTTTTTCATTTTGGGACAGATTGCTACAAGTCATGCGCATCATGGTTTGTCGGTATGTACCATGAAATCCATGACTGTTGCAATCAAATTTTGGAACTCTTTCTACTGGGTTTTGTTTGGGGAATTAATCTTGAGTTGTTTCCTTTGATGTAGTCTGGCTTTGTTTTCTAATTTCATTTTGAGATAGTCTTGTGTTGGGTGATCCGATTACGTTTCATATGTGCGATCATTCTCATAAAGTAGAGGGATTCCCTGCAATTTGACCACTCAGCACCATGTTGTTCTTTACCTCTAAGCCGAAGGTCTCATTTCTTGTGAAAATGGTTGCACATATAATCTAGTAGGACTGTTTAACCTCATACCTATCATATTTTCTAGTCTGATTCATCAACTATCTAAGCTTATCCAAGAGAAATGAAAAAACATGATTCAACAGGACCATGTTGATCTAACTCCCACAATTATTCCACCTATAATTTTCACGGAGCTAGCTACCAATTGGAATTTTGGACTAATAAGCTCCTGGGTCCACAGTCTGGCACATTAGTATCAAGGGATACATGTGCTTCTTATCCCAAAATTGCCCCGTAAATGATGTCAACAGATAAAAAACCACGGGCCCCTGTAAATATCTGAAGTTGGATCTGTTTTTTCAGTTGTCATATAGCTTAAACTAATTGCAGTTCGATTATGTTCAAGTTCAAGATTACATTTGGATTGGTTTCATGTGACCAAAATGTTAGCTATGATTTATTTAAGATTACTAAGTGATATTAATTTTCATGTTGAAGCTCAGCTTTATAGATGATGTGGTTGAGGCACCAGATGGAAGTTTCTACTTTAGTTGTGCAAGCAACAAATATAAGCTTGCAGATTGGTTTCTAGACGTGCTCGAAGCAAAACCACACGGTCAGCTGCTGCGGTATGATCCATCAACGGGCGAGACTTCTATCGTACTTGATGGTTTGGCATTTGCTAATGGAGTTGCAGTCTCCCAAGACGAGACTTTTCTGGTGGTCTGCGAAGCCTGGAAGTAAGTTTAGATGTTCTTGGTAATGGTAATGGTATTGGGAAAGAAAAGGGAAAAAAATTCAACGAAAGTATCATGTTAATTTGTGTGTATGAAACAGATTTAGGTGCATAAAGTATTGGCTGCAGGGAGAGAAGACAGGGACTACAGAGATCTTCATTGAGAATCTGCCTGGTGGACCTGACAATATCAATCTTGCCCCAGATGGGACTTTCTGGATTGGTCTACTTCAGGTAATACAGCTACATGACTGGCTTTTGAGTTCACCTTTTTCATTTATGTATTATACAATATAGACCAGATGCTTACGAGAATGACATTTATGCATGCCACAGTTTACCAGAGAAGGGATGAATTTTTTGCACAGCTACAAAGTAGCCAAACATCTGGTGGTAGCATCTCGGAAATTGAATGATTTTGTGAGCACCTTATTTACAATGTCGAAGGCGACGGTGGTGAATGTGGCGGCTGATGGGACGTTGATCAGAAAGCTTGAGGATCCCGATGGAAGCGTGATCTCGTTCGTGACAAATGCTTTTGAGTTTGAGGATCATCTCTACTTGGGAAACTTGCAGACCAGTTTCGTTGGGAAGGTGCCATTGAAAGACCTCCGTTGAACGAAGCATAATTATATACCTGAATGCTAGTTTCACACTTTCAGCAGAACGAATCACAATGAATAAGCTTATAGTACGGATTAATGCTGTGTTATTTTGTTGTTCTTTAAATGCTGTTTCTGTAATAAGCTTTATTGCTTTTTTTTTTCTTTTTTTTTTCCTTTTTTTTTCCTTTTTTTTCGGTCAAAAGAGGTAATAAACTTTAATTTAATAAAAAGGAACTACAGTAGGGTGATTTTATTTCCTCCATGGGGTGCTTAGTTCGGGTATAAAATGATCCATAGGAGCTTCGACTTGATGTCTGGTATCAAATTTAAGATGGAGCCTTCGAATTTGATACCTAAAAAAATTTAGTACAAATGAGATTTCAACTGACCGGATGTCTTGTAGATAAGAAGAGTCGTGCCAAAAATTGAAATTGGGATTTCTTGCAATCCAATCTATTAACTGTAATCGTATATATGCATGCCTCTCTTAGACTTCATAATTGTGTCAGAAATTAACTGCACACGGTCGACCATTGCCAAGTTGAAGAAATCACATAGTATCTGTATCGATCCACTTCTATAAGCAAAATCATGGAAGAAACCAAGATGTTCAACCTACTTCGACCTCATTGTTTTCTCTATATTCTTCTGAGCTCCATTTGCCGATCGCTTTTTGGATGCAGTTGGTCTGTTGTCTTTCGTTTTCTTGGTGCTGATAAACTCTCAGAAGGATGGAATTGGTGGCAGCATTGTATTTGGGGAAGCAATCTGTAAAGAAGCTTCCGATATTACGCTTTCATGGAAATCACTGCCGGGAACTTCTGTTGATCCCTCCACCACAGGTGACGGTGCTGCAGGAGTTTCTGTTTCCAGCGTTGTCAGAGAACCGTTGATGGTGCCAACGCAATTTTTTAAGGCAGTAGAATCCGCAGTTGATAGCCACCTTACTGTACTTGCCACTAGAGAATAATAAAAATATTTCCCATTTTTCCCATATTTGTTATAACACTCATTTTCAAGAAAAGAGGCTGATTTTTCCACTTCCATCCTGCACAGAATTTTTACTGCATCATTACTGGTTTGTTGAACATAACGATGTAATCTCGGATACTAGTTGAAGCAACGAGCTTACCTTAAGTTACCAAGCCGCCGGTGAGCCTGGTTTAGAGCATTTCGTAGTCTTTGCTTGGTTGCTTCCCTCAATGTATCAGATATAACATTCTTGTCAGGTTTTTTTACCAGTCATCAAATTAGGCAATAATAGTTCTCAGGAGGAAAAATCTAAGTGGAGGCTGTTTTAGATCTACCAGGAGAAATCATCTACATGAAGATGAATAGTGGTTCTATAACTTTTTACTGCATAACCATTCAGTAATGCCAAATTGAACCTGCTTATTTGAAGATTCATTCTGGTAATATTTTTCCTCTAAACGCTGCAAGCAGTCAATCTTTTCGGCGAGTCCCAACTTTGTTGGCAGCTTGGACCTGGCAATGCTCTTGACAGCAAGACCATCTAGGATTTGATAAGACTAAGAATGAATACAATAATGATGGTGTGCTTTAAGAGATAGAATGTTTTGTAAATTAAATACCATCAGGATCAGATATTTCTTCCTCAGAACAACTTTCTTCATCATCACGATTCCAGAATTCAGAGGCTCGATCTTCATTAATCATATCTGAGGAGTTGCAAGTGACAGATTTATGAATAAGCAAGCACCTGGGTAATTTTCATTGAACCTTTGACATGCTAATTAGTAATTAGGTTTGATTTCATATAGAATTATAATCAACAAGAATTTAATATCCTTTAAAAGAGTTCAGCCTAATTATGTCCGTACTCACATCAAATTCACTGACCTTTGTGTTAAACCTCAAGGCCACCAAAACAATCATTTTACGTAACATTTAGTGATAACTGAAACATTTTTCGGCACAAAGAAATCCATATCCACGGGTACTAGGAAACACGAAAGAACAAAAAAAAAACACTGCAAATATCAGCACTAACATAAGTAGAGTACCTGGTCATAAAAATTCAAGATGAACCGACTTTTTTCTGGAGGACACAAGTAGTTGCGAGCTCCTCCAAATATTTGGCCACTAGATTTGGATCTTTGCAGGCATCACATGTTTTTCTACATATTTATGCAGGTACCTGTTGCAATATGTCAGTAATTAGCTCTTCTGGAGCATGGGATATTGCACTCTAAACGCTAAGATACATATGAAGCAAAAGTTTCACTAGGTTATACTACCTGTTCACCGAAAGTCTCAAGAATCTTTTTCCCACGGCATCCAGAACCCTCACAATACTCAACCATCTGCAATTTTTTACACTCAGATTCCAATAAATCACAATCATGTAGAGTTCATTCGTACATACAAATTTGGTGTCACCTGCTGGAAATCGGTCAGTGTTTTCTATGACAACTCTTCTTCTGAGTGTGAGTTTGAAGCCTTTGGCTTCTTGTTCTCAGCATTGGTTAGAATAAATTTCTACAAAACAATCAATTGAAAGAAATGTAAGTGAACAATGGAACTAAAGTCCATACAGGCAAAGAAGTAAGCAGTGCAAACCAACCATTTTTTTACAATCATTCATTCCATAGTACAGCACGCTTCTGGAGAGTAATTGATTGCGACCAGCTCTACCTGACTCTTAGTAGAAGGCTTCCATTGACTTGGGCATATTAAAGTGGCATACAATTCTGACATCTTTTCTATCTATGCCCTTAAATTAACCACAAACCATTACAGACACATGAGATCTGGTAAACATTATCTCCAGCATAGAGTGTTGAAAGGATGAAAATTGTAAGGATTCTTTTCTTCAAATAGTTATACAGTTTCGTACCATCCTGGAAAGACACCAATAGCTCAATTACTGTGTACAATGCACCAGAAGAAGCTCCAAGCACAATATAGGAAAGACAAAGAGGAAAGGATATCACAATTGATATCAGGAGCTGGGACCAATAAGATAAAATGTTTGAATACTATACCCCCAAATATATATGTTTTTATATATGAAAGCATACCCAAAAGCCACAGTTGCCACAACAACTTGTATCTTAGAAGAAATCCAATTATCCAAGACAGAGCTCCGTACTTTGTCATTCCAACCTGCATGATAAGCTGAAAGCAGCAAAAGAGACATTGAATAAAAGTGAATTGATACCAAATGGGCCATAAAGTGTTGATGGAGAAGTAGTGATTTACCAGCGCATGAAATTCCACTTTGTGACAGATGAGCAGACAAGTCATCACACATTGTACGTTCAAGGCAGTAAACAATCCCGCAGAAATCTCCACCAGATTTTAGCACATCAGACAAATCCGCATAGACATCATTTAGAAGGTCTTTGTATCGAACTTCATAAGAGAGAAAACTGGTCAGATTTTTTCCGCATGTGAGACAATTGCAAAGCACCTTTAACAACTAGTATTCCCTAAGCTTGCATAATATTAGCCAAGAGATAATCGAAAGGGGTCTAAAAGTAATCAGAGATGCAGGGTACCTTCATAATGTATATTAGGACGATTGAACGAAGATCTAAGGATCAATGGGTTCTGAAGGCATAAAGACTCTATCACATCCTTCTGAACTCTGCAAAATAGAAGAATATGTTGATTACGGAATATATTAGTTAGTGCTTAAAAGAAGAAATAATGCTTAGAATTTCAAATCTGCAAAAGAATGCATCTTGTACTAAGAACAAAACTACTAAAAAATCTGCAGAGTGCAACAAAAGACTCGCTTAGGAACGGCTGTAGCTGTTAAAGCCAATACTGGTACACCTGGGAGGTGGCTCCTTAAAGATGATAGCTTGCGATAGCTAGGTCTGTTTCAATACAAGAATTAAGGAGACAGAGAAGCAAAAGAAGAATATAATTTTCAGAGTTTCTATAGAATGTAGATCAACGTTGCAGCACTCCATTCTCACTTTATACAAATAACAGTGTAATGGATGCTAAAGAAAATAGGTCATATAATCTAACTGCAGATATCTCGAAGGGATTGGAAAACGAAAATATCTTAAAAAACCATAGAATCAGTAACGCACAGGAAAGGAATTTGAATAGTGCTGCAATCAGACTTTTACAACCAATTAACAAGATTGTAAGAAATTTTTGGTTTTACTATCACATGCACTTTAGGTCCCTGAGGATCTATAAGCCCCAATTTTCTGGGTAAAAATCAAAAGTGAAAGACACCAATTGTGCTAAAATATATCTGTATTACAAACCTGAAATCATGGCCCCATGAAGAGATGCAATGAGCCTGAAATTTAGAATAGAAAGATGAAGTTACAGACAAAAGCTGAAACATTTTGAGAAACATAAATGTCAGCATGTATTGGGATACAGTTGTACAAAACAATCTAGATTCACACCTCATCTATGGCGATGAGATTCAACAAACCTCTCGTGTGAATCTTTGCCAGCTTTGTCATAAATCCAGATGTTGGAATCAACTCAGGAGTCACATAAAGCAGCCTCAGAGATGGTTTTCCAGAATTAAGGTCTTCATGGATCTAGAACAAAAAAAGAGACATTGATATTATCATGCATAATACATAGGCCCCAAAAGTTTTTCATCACAGTTAAAAGTCATTTCAATAGAAAGCAAGAGAAGGTTTCGTGAATCCTAGTTGAACCTTATTTTTGGTTTGGGTTGTCTGTGTTGAGGGCAGATACTCAGCAGAAATTCTTTTCTCCTTCAATGCCATCACCTGGTTTTCCTGGTCAAATAAAACATGCCAAAATCTGACATCTCAATTCTCCCCTTAGGAAAATTACCACAAGTTCATGAGGACAACCATAGCCTACGTACCATCAAAGCTGTACACAAGAAACTTAGAGTTAGAGCTAAGTCCACCCATTTACATGTGACACAAAATAATTTCATTTTCTAAAAAATGTAAAGAATCAAACGCAATATGTATTTACATACATAAAATTCACCTATTAAAGGACAAACAACAAGCACGATACCAGTTTTCTTGGCCATTGCCGGTATCTGATAACACATTGACTTCCCGCCACCAGTTGGCATAAGACAAATGCAATCTCTTCCTGCAACACAGAAAATGCAGAAAAAGAAATGGGGTTTTGCCAAGGTCTGTTCACAATTTCCCGCGTTTTCTGAGCAATCAAACAACAAAAGCAGTGGCATTGTGTACGAGCCACAGATATACCTGATAAGACAGCTTCAATGGCTTCCAATTGTTCGCCTCGGAATTCAGGATGCCCAAAATGCCACCTTAATAGCTTCAGCAAAGCTTCCTTCCCCAAACTCTGATTCTTACTACCGCCGGATACATTTTGCAGTGGCAATGGTGATTTCTTCATCGTCCACTTACTTCTGTAACCAAACACCGCACAATTGCAAGCCAGGTAAATTAATTGTTAAACTTTAGAAAAGCAAATTGCTTGTATCAGAACAATTCCTCTTGGTCGTCGACGATCGGACAAAAGGAAGTTATTGAAAATTTGATACGGGGCTTAAATGGTTGACCAAACACGACCCATGATCTAATTTCGCGGCATGAGCAATGAGCATTATAATTTACACTTACGACGTCGTTCCATAGGTCGTAGTCGCCTAGAGACGGAAATAAATTCCACAACTTTTTCTTCTGTTCTTTTCCTTCTTCTTAATATCATATGAATAGCCCTCAATAAAATGAGTAAATTTCCAAGACTTCCAACCAAGTTGACTGATAAATAGAGAATGAAACAAATGTTAATATCTTCTTGACCAAGTGACGGGGCAATGCTTTTGGGCTGCTTGTGCAATATATTTTTTTTATTATTGGGTAAGGGGGAAGTTTTAGAAAGTATTCATACAATATGTCATTAAGATTTGAATTTGAAACTAATTGTCTAGAAATCAATACTAGAATCAACTGAACTAAACTTACTTGACGCTTATTGTGCTATATTCCATCAAAGTTCCTAACCAAAAAATAATTAATGGTTAAAATTGTAGTGAAAACCAAAAATTTAACATATAAAAATTAACATATTTTTTTGTTGTCATTGATACGTAGTATCCCAAAACTTCCAACCAAGAATTGATGACTATTCGCCCAAGATCAGGGAGTATATCTTACTTGGAACCCGAGTTTACATTTGAGCATTTAGTCGTGATTATGAAAAATAACATATTACCCCTAGCGAATGTGAGAAATTGCTTTCTATTTTTCAAGCTATGCATATGGTATTAGTAATGAAGTTTATTGAAGGATTTTACAATTTTAATGATTTGTCGGATACAATAACATGGAAACTAATTCTGGCACTCCACAAATTACTTGCTGCACCCTGATTTTTTGCTTGAATGCTTTCTTATTTTTCTTCATGAATTAGACTTCCCAACTTATCTCTCTTCCGTTTGAATTAATATATATCATTTTCATTATAAAACATTTGGAATTATTTTTTCCTCGAAACATCCTACTCTCAATGCTTCCTATTTTTTCACAATTATGAGTACTATCCTTATGCCATTAAAGCATAATGATATTTCTAGGGCGCTTGAATTTTTATTCTATTTTGGTTAAAATGTTACTTGAATTATATGGACATTTTTCTGTACATGTAGACGATCAATAAAATTTGTTGCAAGATGATAGAAGGACGCATAAGTAGTAGTAAATAACAATGTATGGTAATGGTTTATGGTTAGGCTATTAAATCATTGTAAATTTTTGAATTTTTATAAATTAAAGTAAAATAAAAGATAAGAGGTGATTTTGAAAGTTTGATTTACATGCAGAGATGCAATTATATGGTAAAACTTGTTATATCTTTTGTATTATATGCAACCCGCTTATATTTAATAATATATTTCATTAATATCATTTTCAAGGAAGCTTACTCCATCTAAATTGTAAGCGTAAAAACTGTTAAGGTAATCAACAATCACTGGTCATTAACTGCCGTTAGGAAAGCAATTTTCGCATTCCAATGATTCCATGGTATTCATTCGTTTGTTTCTGCTAGTTCTCATCACCGACTGCTATGAAACCCCTAAGTTTTAATTCACTCTACATGCTACAAACAAGAAACAATACAGGCTAAGCCCATACATATATATAACTTTCACATTCATGGATAAACATCCCAAGAAGAAAAAAAAAAACATGAATGAGCCCCCAAATCTTCCCAGCTGCTTCCCTTATTATCAACTTTGTACTCGTACATCCACCAATACACCATAAAATGGCCTGTCTACATTTTGAGAAAATAGTCACTCGAGGCAAGAACAATTCTCTCAATTATTTGGCATATATAGCGCCCACACACAGCTCTCTTCCATATTTAAGTTACACGGCAATACCCGGTGGTACATTCCACCATTCCGGGAGGTCTCTGCTATGCACCGGACTGCAAAGCCGCCTTCTGAACAAAACTCTCAATGTCGAAAGCATCAGCGCCCTTTTTTGTAATAACACCCTGCGTAGAGAACAAAAGGTGATCAGACTTGAACACTACAAGCTCTAAATGATTATGCTCCAGAGGGTGAGGGAGAATACCTTCTCTGTTACGATACCAGCTATTAGACTAGCCGGGGTAACATCAAAAGCTGGGTTCCAGACAGCGATTCCAGATGCAGCAACTTGTTCCCCGAGTCCTCCATGTGTGTGCAACAATTCCTTTGGTGATCTCTCCTCTATTACTATCTCTTGTCCAGAAGAAAGAGATAAATCGATGGAGGTTAGAGGTGCAGCAACAAAAAATGGAATGTTATGGTGCTTTGCACTAACGGCAAGACTGTAGGTCCCAATCTTGTTCGCAGTGTCACCTGTATTAAGTTAAGAAGAAATCAGTTACACACACATCCATTCCATAGAAGTATAGAACTAGAATGCTAAAGCAGATGAGCTATTGATTTAATTTCAAATACCATTTGCGGCCACACGATCTGCTCCAACAATTATGGCACTCACACGTCCATCTTTCATTAATGCAGCTGCAGCCGAATCTGCTATAAGAGTGGCAGGTATGTTATCATGCACCAACTCAAATGCTGTGAGTCTGGATCCCTGCAATTAGTTCAATGACTAAAATATATCAAGCACATTCCAATGCTTAATCAAAGTTGCTAAAATACAACAATTAGTTCAATGACTTAACCTCTATACAACAAAAGAATGCAATAACGCTAAGGCAGGATAGGCTTCCCATCAAGTTCGGATGCAAGAGTAAAATTTTAAGGATATTTTCAGCTGACTTCAAACAACAACATGCAACTCTTCTCAAGGCCACCTTATTTAACTAACTTCATCGGTTTATATATGTGAATACCACTAACAGAGAGTAAACACTCACTTGGTTGAAAGGGCGTGTCTCTGTACAATAGGCCCTTTCTAACACTCCTTCAGCATAAAGTGAACGTATAACACCAAGGGCAGTGCCATAACCAGCTGTTGCAAGACTGCATTCACAAAACATGTCACAGTCAGAAAATTCCTATACGTAAAGCTCAGACTATAATGTAAACCTCCAGAATGTCCCTCAATAGTACCTTCCAGTGTTACAATGGGTCAACATAGAAATGCTCTTAGAGTTTCCCAGTATGCGCTGAATGAAACTTGCTCCATGAGATCCAATAGCCTTGTTTGAAGCAACATCGTCCTCGAGCATATTTTCCGAAGCTTCAATGTATGCCTATCCGTACAGAAACAAACCAACAACAATGAAGGATTAGCATTTACAGTAAAAGCATGTTCCAGCTGGCAATGTCACAGACTCATCAACCTAAAACCATACAATTAACAAATTCATTAGTACCTCAAACACACTACTGGATTCTGAAGTGGTAGCAGCAACATTGGTTGCAATTTGTTTTAGTTTAGTTGCAGCATCCGAAAGATTGACAGCAGTGGGTCGGCTGAAGAATCATTAAAGAGAATCAAATAATCAAAATGCCATATCAAACACTAAAACTTTTTCAGGAAAAAAAAAAACACTAAAACTTAAAAGCTTGACGACCATTAATGTAATATAACACATGTTCACACCTGGAGACCAGATATTCCAGTTTCATCACAATGAAAGTATACGCCTCATCGGGGGTCCCATTAAAATCCTCCAAGTTAAACACCTCCACAGCCAACGACAGAGCTGCCGCGATGGCAATGGCGGGTGCACCGCGCACCACCATATCTTTGATGGCATGCCTGAAACAAAGCAACCCCACTTGGTGAAACTCGAAATTAAGAGTTCATCAGGGAAAGACCGGGCCTTTGAGTCTTTACCATGCGTCAGTGGCGTCTCGAATATCCACATATGTAGTTTGTAGAGGGAGCTTCGTCTGTTGAAAACCCGCAATCCTAATTGTTAATTATGAGCTACTTCTACTAGAGCTAAATCACCCAACAAAAATAAATGAAAATAATTTGAAGGTGAGAGTGAAAGAGTGACCTGATCGAGTAGCTGAAGCGAGCCACGCTTGTAGCAGATGGCCTGGAGAGTGTTGCGCGCGTCGGTTCCGTCTGTGAAATCCGAAGTAGGGGCCATCCCAGCTGAGAGCCTAGTTCGACGCCGTTTCCAAGATGTTGAATTTTTAGGGTTTTAACTGGAAGAAGAAGGAGGAGGTTACCTGGTGCTTCAGTGATTCATTCTGCTCTCTCTCTCTCTTCTCTTCGTCTATGTGCGCAAAGAGTGACGTGAAGAGTGACTGCTGAAGAGTGACGCGAGTGGGGGAGGGTGTGGAATGAACAGTTGGTAATGGGCCATAGTGGAAAAGCACACAAGGCTGGAAAATAGGCCCAATTGTTGGTGAAGCACATGATCCGTAGGGCCCATTTTCTATATGTCTTCAAATGATGGCCCTTTTGCTAATTTCATACAATGTCCCTTTCGAACCAAAATAAAAATGTCCCTTTTGTTATATGATTCCCTCTTCTTAAGTGGGGACCTTGATGTTTGTGATCCCATCGTGTGTCCCTGTTCTTATATGATTCCTCTTTTTGCAAGTGAATACGTTGATATGTGTGAAATCTCATAATGCAAAGGACATAATTATTATTATTATTATTATTATTATTATTATTATTTTTTTGGTTATATGATGCAATCGTAAGTGAACACTCCTGAAATATTTTTTGTTTTAATAGTTAAATTTAAAACTTACTTTTTTAACTCCAACTTATATGAGAATAAAAAAGGTATGATAAAATATATAATATATAATTTGTTGATATCATATCGACCAATCAAATTAGACTCGGAAGATTTACTTGGATTAAGCCCAAGGTCCATGCTTAAAACCCATCAAAAGGCCCATGCTTAAAACTCATCACTAGGTCTGTCACCTATTGTATATAAATAGGGAGCCCCTTCACTCATTTGAGGAGATCTCACTCTCTCTCTAGACATATAAACTTTTCATTCTCTCTATATTCTCACACTCTCTCTAAAGGCTCATAGGCTCTTGTGTCATGTACAAACACTTTATTATGAATGTGAATAGAGCAACATCAATGACATAGCCCGATTTGGGTAAACTATATACAAGATCGTGTTCTGGGTACATGCGTGTCTTTACGGACTAAGTTGGTCCATTTATTGCATCAACAGTTTGAAACCTATGGAAAACGATACAAAAGTTTATATCTATTCTTTCCTATTTTCATACCCGCTGGAACCTACCAGTCCAAGACCATCATCCATGTCTTCTCAAACAAGAGAAAAAAATATTACTGCTAGAATCACTCTCAAGCTACCAATGCTCATTCTGCCACTTAGCATGCTTGCCTAAGTAGGAAAATAATAATATGTGGAAGGAAGTGAACGACCAAACCCACTCCAAATTAATTTGGATATTTGGTCAAGACAAGGTGTGTCAGGACCGGTCCCAAATCCTCCGGGATTAACGTGGGACCCGCCTAATCCTGTCTGACACAAAGTGTCAGACCAGGGAAAATTCCATCTCTAGCCCTCGCTGGGGCTATCAGAGTGCGTCAGGATCGTAGGAGGAGGGGAGTGATGTCTCATCTCTGCTACAGCCCGCATCCGCGATCAACCTGAAGGGCATTAAAACACGAAAACGGTGAGTGGACAATTTAAACATTTCATTAAAAACATTTTCACACAAAGACATTTATGCCCTTCATAAAAACATATGCATGCATTCCGAAAACCGTTTATCAAACATTCATAAAACCATTTGAAAAAATTCTCAAAATCATTCAAGGGTTCATGCCCGTCCCCATAAACCATCATGACCCGTAAATCCATTAGGGTCCCCGACCCGAAATCACAATCTTACAAACCACAAATCAAAACATGGGAACTCAGCCCAAATCCGTTCTCAGTGAAATACCAAAACATACAATACGGGGTCTCCGCCCCAAACCATTTCCAAAACATCGTCTACGGGGTCGCCGCCCCAAATCACTTTCTAACTCATAAAACACGGGGTCTTTGCCCCCAAATCACTTTCCATAAACCATATACATATCGAAATACGTATAACCCATCCGCGGCACTTCCGAGAAGATGCCAACTCGGGGCACACAGCCCCTAGGGAACACATCCCCGATAAATGTCACGATATCGTCTCTATCTAGTGTGCACACTACTCGGGGTCTCACTCCGAGTCTTCTCCCAGGAATCTCTATCTGGGAGGATCAATCTCTGGATCTAGTCCGAGCACTCTCTCTGGATCTAGTCCACACATCTCTCCGGAATCTGATCCGGGACCACGTCATATGTAACCTCCACTCCTGGAACGGGATCCCTATGGGGATACCCACTCTGGTCTGTGGATCGTGACTCTCCAGGTCGACACTGGAGGAGACCATATAATCAATATGGAGGGTTCAATCATCTCAAATACTTTCTTTTTCTCTTTCTTTCTCAAAACTCATTTCTCAACTGGGTCTCATACCCGATTCATTTCAACAGGATTCCTCGAATCTGATTCAAATCCATTTCATAGGCCTCGGCCTAAATCCACAGTTCAATAGGATCTCATGCCCGGATACTCATTTCATAAATCGAACTGGGACTAAAGCCCGATGTTACAATCAACTGGGCCCTAAGCCCGAACCATGACTCAATAGGACCTCGCGTCCGATTTCACAACTAATGGGGCCTTAAGCCTGATATCTCAACGAAATGGGTCTCAGGCCCGATATCATAAATCAACGGGGCATCAAGCCCGATAGTACCACTAACTAGGCCTCAAACCTGAATCGTAAACCAATTGGACCCTCGGTCCGATCGTGTAGCTCAATTGGACCCTAGGTCCGATTCCTCGTCAAATCAAATGGACTCCAAGTCCGAGAGTTGTAAATCAAATGGGTCTCGTGCCCGATTTCATATTTCTAAATCCTAAATCCATTTATTAAACCCTCGTTGAAAATGTGATACGCAAAGGTACGACATAAAGCCGAAAACCTCGAAAAAAAATGCAAATATGTCGATCCTAAGCTACCACAATCAAATGCACTCATGGCATCACAAAATGTATACTAAAAAAATTATAAAACATTTATGCATGCATCAAATTCGAAAGAAAGGTCCACTCACAGACCGTCCGAAGTCGCACCTCGATACGCGTGCTATAAACGTCTCTCGGGTCAATCGGTGCCTCCGGGATTCCCGAACCTGTCCAAATTAATTTAGAGGGTTACTAAATACTTAATTAACCTCCTACCAAAGCCCCGTAATTTTTCCGAACTTTTAACTATTTTTAAACCGATCCTAAACATTTCGATACCCCGAAACCTATCGAAACAATGTCCGATTGACGCGAGACCAGTCCCAAAATGTTCGTTACATCGAATAGAAGATTTCACGTGTTGAACACTTTCCCAAATTACTGTTCATGCGCCCACAGGCGCCCCTAGAAGGGACAACGCGTGGGCTTCACGCGCAGGTGAACACTCGTCTTCAAGCTGCCGCGAATCGGTTTTCTAGTTCTGGACCGGTCTGAACCGGTGTGACCGGTTCAGTGCTCCTACTCCCTCAAATCTCTTCCGTTTTTTCCCATTTCAATCCTAAAAATCCTATTTTAATGTTTTCTACCCATTGCAATTAACAAAATTAATCCAAACCGTCCAAAACCTACCCATGAACAAAGGGCCTCACGGGCCTAGCCATCCTTTTACCACGGTCAAAACATCCTTTTACCATCCCGGGCCTAGCCCAAAATCATCAATTCCACGCAAATCCGTGCAATCGCAACCTCAGTTGCCCTTTTCACATAAATCCATAAAATATCTCAAAAAAAGCATTATAAATCAACCAAATCAATTTCCCGACTCAAAACCAATCTCAATTCCCGGGCTTTCGCCCAAAATAATAATTTCACAGTTTTTTTTTCTTCGAAAAACGTGCCAAAAACACTGATTAAAATAATCATTAAATCCAGTAAATAATCATATCAAATCATTGCAATTCAAATCATGCCATAAATCATGTAAAACATTTAACTATGCATGCATATCAGTTTATAAAACAAATGTCCACTCACACACCGTCCAAACCGCTCGCTTTCAGAGCTGCACCCATTCCGTAATTTTCGAAATTTTCCAAGAATCTCGAATCCTGTCCAAAATCATTACTCAGGGTCACTAATGACTTAATTAACATCACACTAATTCCCCATAATTTTTCGGGAATTAAATATTAATTAAACACATAACATAAACCTTCGGACCCTCGAAACATTATTCAAACGGTGTCCGATTAACTCGAAACCAACGCCAAAATATTCGAAACATTTTCCCGGCCACCCTCCAGGCCTCCTCCGTCGTGAACCGCCCTTAAAAGCTTCTTAAAAACCCCCTAGCAACCTAATAACCTCAACCTAATCACCCAAAATCGGCCATAAAGCAAGAATCGAAAATATGGGAAAAATGGGCCTAACCGTGCACTTCTCGGGTTCAAGGCCGCCGTCCACGGCAGCGTGGCTTCCAGCCGGCCACCATCATCCATCCTTCTTCCTCTCAGCCTCTGGGCCTCACCAGGATGATCAAGTAGGGTTCAGGTTTGGAATTGGGGAGGGAGAATGGATCGGTTTTGGTTGTTTGGGTGGAAAGAAAATGAAAGATCGATGAAGGTGGAAGATGCATGAATGAATGAATGAGGTTGGCCAGTGGATGGGTGACACTTGTCACTCATCCATTGGTCCATTGAAAAGTAACTGGGCCCACAAAAGACAAAACTTCACTTTTTGTCTCGTAAAATGTGTCGCCGTAAATTGTTCCCTGGAACTTTCGTGAACTGTAAGTTCGCCGTCGAACGTCCGAATTTGACGTGCCGCCTGTCTACAAATTCGTATCGTCTCGATCTACGTAACGGTCTTCGACCCTCGACCATTGGATCTCTCGGGTCAAAAGTCAACTTTTGGCCCCTATTCAACTAAATTACCAAAATGCCCTTGGACTTCCGAACGTCATAACTTCTTCCCCAGACGTCGGAATCGAGCGTGCCACCTGTCTATGAGCTCGTGTATGTCACGGCCATCGGCCAAAGTCCATTTGACCGCCTGAAGGAAAAATCAACAATTTGCCAATTCTAGGGGCAAAATCGTCATTTTGCCTGAACGTCCACTAATCCTCGTCTAATCTCCGATTAGTCTCGCTAATTCGTCATTAATTCTTAATTAATCCCGCTAATTCGGGATGGGTCGTCACAAGTTGGGCACACTCTACCTGGCGTATAACGTATATATATATATATATATATATATATATATATGCAACTATACATATTATATGTTCATCACTCATCACTTCCACATCAAACCCTTAGCAAAGTCATATGTACAACAACCGTGGCTGACCCACAACTCATTGCTACAAAATTGGTCGGCAGATCAACGGGAAACCTCACATGACTCCCTATCCAATTGGCATCAAAACGTAGAGAGAGACTCACACCCACAAGGCCTTTCATCCCATATGTCTTGGCAAGTAAGGGCCCATGTGGACATGTAACGACCCGTCCTGGGAGTCGGGATTAGCAAAGTGATTAGTGATGGATTAGTACGTTAATCGGTGATTATTTGGTTACTTTTGGACAGTTAGCGCAGAATGACGATTTTGCCCCTAGGTTGGGCAAAAAGTTAACTTTTAGTTCGGAAGGTCAATTGGACATTGACCGATGACCGTGACCTAGGTCGGGACGTCATGATTTCATAGACAGGTGGCACGTCCGATTCCGACATCCGAGGATGAAGTTAGGATGTTCGGAAGGTTGAGGGCATTATCGTAATTTGGTTAAAATAGGGGGAAAATGTTGACCTTTTGCTAGACTTGTCATTTTTGCGTAGATCAAGGACCGTTAGGTAGGTCTCGTCGTCCTAAGTTCAACGACAGGCGGCATGCCTTCATCGGACATTGGACGGACGAGTTATGGTTCTAGAAGGGTGAGGGGCAAAATGGTAATTTGGACGCACAGGGGTATTTTGGTCTTTTTACAACCTGGGGAAGTGTGCAATCAGATAGGGCCACTTGGATAAGGATTATTGGATATTTTTAAGGGTTGGACCACAGGGTGTTGACACCTGGCTAAAGTCCAGTGGCTTCTAGCCACTTTCACGGGGTCCGTTTAAATTGTTTGGGTTGTTTTAACCGTGCAATTGAGAGAACAGAAACCTTGAGACAGTGAGGAACAATCGATCGGTTTTAGTAAGTATGTGAGTGTTGTGAGGTTTCTTTGTGTTTGAGTGAGAACCTGAAGGTGTGTGATCGTGTTGAGGTGAACTGAAGTGAGGTTGTGGGTGTGTGAGGTGAGCAAAATCCGAAAAACATAGAGGGAGTCGTGGTGGTGGTGCATCCCAAATCGATCAAACTGTGGTTTTTGGTGGCGTACAGAGGACGGATGAGCACCTGGGGACTACCTTTTGAACCCTGAGACCCACGGCGGAGCTCACGTCGGTGAGCAGACAGATGGTAAGGTTTCGGTCCCCTGTTTTCCAGTTTTTGTTCAAACTCAAAGTCGTGAGATTTTATTCTTGGTTGGGTGTTTTTGTTGATCCTAGCAGCTTAAGGAGGTGTGTATTTAGCTCTGGGAATCGAAATCGTGGCTGGAAGGACGACGGGTGGCCGGACTTCGAAATTGGTTTTCTCTGAGTTTTTGGTTCGAGTTTGATAGGTAAGGATTTAAGGCTTTATGTCATGATTTTGTTAGATAAATCTGTTGTAAATTAAAGGACGAAATCAATAGATTAAGTAGGACTTAAAACGGACAAGAATTGGACGAAAACCGCCCACGCCGGTTCACGGCTGGACCGGATGATAGTAAACCGGACTAGACCGGTTCACCAGAGGTAGGGGGTGACACTGTTCACGCGCGTGAGTTTCACGCGCAGAACCTTCCAGACGAGCGTGGGGCCTAGTTTGGGGAATTTTCCAACACGACTTTTAGAGTATTCGATGTAACGAACATTTTGGCGTTGGTTTCGAGTCGATCGGATATCGTCTCGATATGTTTCGGGCTGTCCGACGGTTATAGGGTTCGGTTAAAATAGTTAAAAATACGGAAAAATTATGGGGCTTTAGTATGAGTTTTGTGAAGTACTTAGTGATCTCGTTATGGGATTTGAACAGGTTCGGGAAAGCCGAGGATAGCGGAATGTCCGGGAACGGCGTAAGTGCGCGCGTATCGAGGCGATGTCGAAATGGTCTGTGAGTGGACTTTGTTTTCTAACTCTTGATGCATGCATATATGTTTTCTATGTTTTCTATACTCGATTATATGATTTTATTCATGATTGTGATGGTTTACGATTTTACACGTTTTTCGAGGAAATTACGGTATTTCACGTTTTACGAGGTCTGACAGATATTGTGATTTAAACCTAGTTTTAATGATTTGATTTCGGGATTTGAAATACGATTTTATTTCAAAGACAGTAAAAGGATTTCGGAAAAGTGTTTTTGAAAAAGGGTTTTCGGGCTTGAAGCCCAGTTCAAAAGTGGTTTTCGGAAATGTGATTTCGGGTTTTGGAATCGGAATTCCGGATGACGATTCGGGATTCGATTCGGGACTTGAAGTGGATTTCCGGGTTTGGGTTCGGAATGGTTATTCCGGATGCCGGCTTACGGAATGATGGTTGTGGACTCGGATCTGGAAAGGAAATGGATATGATTCTGGATTTGGATTCGGAATGACGGTTCTGGATGCCTGAAGGGCATTAGACCAGTGATTTTGGATTCAGGTTTGGATATGGATTTTGAAATGGTTTCCAAATGGTTTTGATTGGATTTGCTGGATCTGGTTATTGGGTTTAAAGACCCGGATATTGTGATTGACGGGGGACGGGCCCGGATTGGGTTTAAAGACCCGGATTGAGTTTAAAGACTCGGGAGTTTAAAGACTCGGATATATTGATATTTCCTCCGTAGGCCTGTTGAGTTTAAAGACTCGGGAGTTTAAAGACTCGGATAGATCCAGCAGGTTCGATGGATGAGAATGTGGTTTCAAATGTGTTTTGGATTTCACTGAGATGTGATGATGATGGTTTTCGTTGGCTATGATGGTTTTGGTGGTTTTGGGCTGAGGCCCGGGATTTGAGAAAAGGAAAATGTGTTTGGTTTTTCGTGTATGGTTTTGTGACATGAACTAGATATTCATGCATTGGTTTTTAAAACGGAGGGTATAACTGTTATTGTTTTCTGATAAATGCTTTTGAACTTAAACTTTATTTTTGTCGACTCACAGTCTTTTCGTGTTTTCGATACCCTCTAGGTTGTTGCGGCGCGGGTTGTTGGTCGAGAGAGCGGAGACATCACGCGTATAATCCACAGTAGACTCTGCGCACTCTGGAAAGTTTGGAAATTATTGAGACGTTTAGTTCGGGAATCCTTTGTCCGGCTTACGTGTCACACGAAGGTTGGACGTCTGTTTAGCATTCGTGTCATGTGTAAGTCAGATGGGAGCAGGGTTTAGTCCCTAATCCTGGGGGATTAGGGGTGGGCCCTGACAATTTTATCCACCCCCCTTAAAGAATTTCGTCCCCGAAATTCCGCATCTCGTACTGCCGTACACACCTAGGGGAATCCAACCGATCTTAGACACTGCACATCTAGATTGTGGGATCTCTTCAATAACCGCATATCGATCAGTTATAGTCACTCCTCCAAAATATTTGTCAGTTATTACGTCTCACCCTTTCCGAGGTTCAACCCCAAGCATCACCATTACACTCGTACCTGACTCTCGGGATCAAAACCAACGGTTACTCACCTCAGACTCCTCAGTCACTACCCTCGCAGTTGTCGCTCACCTCTACTCCCTAGTTCACATTACACTAAGCCCGAACCTCTGCTCACACCGAGCCAAACCCTCAATCTACACTCAGGTCAAGGAAACTAACATCCCTCATCAGCCACAACTCTGAGCAACCACATGCTCAACCAACACCGCAAGCTTCCTGGACTCGTCCAGAGTCATCTACCAACCATCTCTTACCTCAGCTGCGCCTGGCAGCACCATCCCAATCCGGCCGTAAGTCGGCCCAAACCACAAAGACTACGATACCACAACCCCAGCTCACGCTTTCCCTCAGGTACTTCTTACTACAATCTAGTAATCCCATGGGGTACCTCAAATCATCCCCGTCATCCGAGTTATCCAATCCTGCAAGTACCACGGGTTCACTACAGACTTAGTACTCAGGTCGTCACACCCGACTAAGACCATTCATTATCGTGACTCTACTTACCAACATCAACCAGTATCAAGTGGCCTCCTCGGCCAACACATCTTACTAACTCAACGAGCTACTCTCAGGCCCCTCAGGCCGACCAACCTACTCATCCGTAGCTCACCGGCTACCTTCCAGGTTACTTCTACTAGCGTATCTCCGACTTTATGGTCCATACCAGTGCCAACACACCAACCATTCCGGCCCTAAGCCATATACGTCACACCTCGTACCGCGTATCGAGCGACTAACACCCTCAAACACTGCTATCACTATCGTATCCAGGCTGCTGACGGGCTGTTCCGCATCAAGACATCACATCCATAGTAGCCTCACATCACCCAAGTCGACGAACCAACGATCCTGGGGATCAAACCTCGCGCATAACACACAAAACCTCGCTCTGATACCAAAATTGTCAGGGTTTAGTCCCTAATCCTGGGGGATTAGGGATGGGCCCTAACAGGACATACCAGATGAAGTCACCAAATCAACATGGAAGTGGACTACAAAGCCCATTTCGATATGCGGAAAATGTTGTCTACTGCCAAGCCTTCATAACATATATTATATATGTTTATATATTTATTGCAAACACATCGAATATATCATCTTTCACCTTTGGTTCAAACATTTGGGAGTCGGACGCTTCACCCACCTTTAATTGGATCACCATCATCATGATGCCTCATTCCACACAGGCCCGAGAGGAAAATTTTAAGAAAAAAAAACTAAAGGTACTCTCGTCTTCTTCATCATGCCTGCAAATCCAATCACATAGTTTTTATCTAGGACCTACGGAGCTTGCCTCGCCGATTCCTCTAGTTCTTGACTCACTCATCGGATTGCCTCAGCCAAGCCTTGGCTCGACTCGTCAAGCATTATTTTGCTCGGACGCTAGTGACAGATCTGATTAGGTGGTAGAAAGTGAGCTTAAGGAGGCAGGATTGAGAAGGTCGAGTCAAAATCCTCATTAGTCATTGTGTCCACAAATCCTAGACTAGAAGTGTAATAGCCTGAATCTCGAGAAAAAGTTAAAAAAAAAATCTAAAAATAGAAAGAAAAATACAATTTTCCGCTATTAGGTTTTTTATCAATAAACTTTTTGGACGATTTGAAAGGACCACTACGAAGGTCTCAAACTCTTGAGTACGCAGACAGGTAGTACGTCAAAAACGAAGTTAAAAAAGGTTTGTTTTGGGGTCTAAATTGGTATAAGGGCATTTTAGTCATTTTGGGACTAAAGGGAATTTTGGTAAATTTACATATGGTGGGCCTAGATAGTTCTAGAATTGTCCTTATTCTTCTCAAACTCTCTCTTTCACCGACTTATATGGATACGAATGGGTGAGGAGGTATGAGTTGAGAGAGGTCAGTAGGTGGTGGCCGAAATCATGGAAAAGCCACCAACCACAACTGTGAGCGAGGAAGAAAACAGGGAAATGGGCATATAAGGATAGAAAAGGAAGAAGAAGAAGAGAGAATCATGAGAGAATTGGGGGGAAAGAGACATCTGGGCTGGTAGCCATAATTGGACCCGTGAGGGCTTTAATGGCCTCAAGTTGTCCTAGTGGGTTTGAGGACTGTTCGGCTCAAACAAAGGTTCTTAACGTGCTAAGGAGGCTCCTAGGGACGTTTTGGAACGAGAAGGGGTGAGATGAACATAGGAGAGCCATCGAAATGGCTAGGAAAACCTTGGCCGAAAGTTGGAAACTCTGGACAACGAGTTCGAGGTAAGTTTTCGATCTTTAAACGATAAAGATCTTCTTTTGGGGTCGATTAGACGATAAAGTACGAAAGAGGGGAGGAAAATGTAGGTAAAATGAAGGAAATGAGACCAGATCTAGTCGCCAGGCAGTTCATGTGTGTGGTCCTCACATGTAGTGAACCATGGTGGCACGTGAGGATGCATTTAGCAGTTTTGGGTGATGCAATCAAAACGAAAGTTTTTCCTTCTTTTCTTACAGGCCTCGTGGTATAATTTATTTGATTTTTAGACATCGTTTACGTATAGTTTGGAATTTTCAAAGTATTAAGCTCATATTTAAATCAATTGATTTATAAATAAACAAATTAGACTTATTATGGGATCTTAGTTGCTCGTTTATTATGTGAATTACATTAAGGAGAATAAATGGGAATCAGCGGGAATATGGTTATTATTTTTGAATTATTGAAACACAAATAGTTAAGTAAAACCTAAGACTAAATAGTATCACATCTTACTTATGGTTTATCAAGCGGTTAATGTAACAACCCGGACCTTCAGAGGATAAGAAAGTTTGGCAAATTACACAAAATGATGATTTTGCCCTTAGGAGCAAAGTCAAAATGTTGACTTTTCTATTGGAATCTCGTATAGGGATTCCGGGAAGACCATTATGAAAGTCTCAGAATATTGAGTTTGTAGAAAGGTGGCATGACAGGACCCGTCCCCACTGAACTTTGATAATCGTGCCCGGTCCTGCTTCTGTCGGACAAGTCAACTGATGTCCCGAAATTACCCTTCAGCACCTGTCAAACAAGGGATAACTGCATTGATTTCCGCTCATGCCTTCGCCTCTAGATCAGCCCCGAACGTCGTGCCACGGCCTGGAGGGTCATCAAAATAGGAAAGGTGTGAGTGGACAAAAATAACATCATTTAAAACACATTTATCAAAATACATCATTTACCCTCCAGTTTATCAAACCATGCATGCATAGAATCAACATATAAAAAACATCACCGGCTTTCCAGCCAAATCACATGAAAACATAAAATCCCGGCTCTCAAGCCCAAATGCCATTTAAATCATTTCATAACCATTTTATCACATAATAAAGCATATAACTCAGGAATTACACATCCGAGGATCCTATGAGAATTACACATCCAGAGTCGTCATCCTGCTGGGAATTACACATCCGAGGATCCTATGAGAATTACACATCCAGAGTCGTCATCCTGCTGGGAATTACACATCCACCCCTGCTGGGAATTACACATCCAGCCTTACCGGGAATTACACATCCGGTCCCTCCGGGAATCACACATCCGGAGTCACTTTGAGAATTACACATCCGAAGTCTACCTAGGAATTACACATCTGGGGGCATCAAACATCAATACACAATCAAAATCGTTATTTCAAAATCACCATTAAAACCATATCAAAACCATTTATCACAGAGTCTCATGCCCAAATCTCATTTCTCATTTCTCGTAAATCCGTAAAATCATTAAATAATTCAATGCACGTAAATCCGTAAAATTATATTCGAAAATCATTCAATTCCATCATTTTATCATTAAAATCATTAACTCACAAAGCTATTCAAAACATCCTTTTACCATCCCGGGTCTAGCCCAAAATCATCAATTTCACGCAAATCCGTGCAATCGCAACCTCAGTTGCCCTCTTCACATAAATCCATAAAATATCTAAAAAAAACATTATCAATCAACCAAATCAATTTCCCGACTCAAAACCAATCTCAATTCCAGGGCTTTCGCCCAAAATAATAATTTCACAGTTTTTTTTCTTCGAAAAACGTGCCAAAAACACTGATTAAAATAATCATTAAATCCAGTAAATAATCATATCAAATCATTGAAATTCAAATCATGCCATAAATCATGTAAAACATTTAACTATGCATGCATATCAGTTTATAAAACAAATGTCCACTCACACACCGTCCAAACCGCTCGCTTTCAGAGCTGCACCCATTCCATAATTTTCGAAATTTTCCAAGAATCTCGAATCCTGTCCAAAATCATTACTCAGGGTCACTAATGACTTAATTAACATCACACTAATTCCCCATAATTTTTCGGGAATTAAATATTAATTAAACACATAACATAAACCTTCGGACCCTCGAAACATTATTCAAACGGTGTCCAATTAACTCGAAACCAACGCCAAAATATTCGTTACATTGCATAGAACAAAAGTCATGTTGAACTCACCTTGGGAATCGTGCCACCGTGAGTGGCTGCGCGTGAAACCCACGCACCTACTACAGTGTCACCACCTCTCTGACTGTAATTAACCTCGACAATTCGAAGTCTTCCCCCTCTCTGTTATAAGACAAAACAGCTCTAATTCCCTTCATATTTAATTGGGTTCGACTCGTCTCAATCCCAGGAAGCTAAATTCGAGGTTAATTACAGTCATGGACGTCTAACAATTCGAATTCGACCCTTAGATTCATCAACGGTTTTCGGGTTTTCTGGGTTTAAGTTCAACGAGTTCAAGGTTCATAATTCTTCGTTTAATTCTCTTTGTTTTCCTCTCTGGATGTCCTCTCAATTGGTTGTGGTTACTGGGTAGATCAATCAAACTGAGATTGAGGTATGCTATTTGCTGCTCTGTTTTTCCCTTTTGTACATACGTATTAATCCATTAATTCAAACAATGCTTTGCCACCAATATTTCAATTATGGTGACAAGTGTCACCAAGTGACCAATCCTCATCCAAATTAGTTGAATCAGCCACCATAACCGTCCTAATAACCCTGCTGTGGCAAATTACCATTTTGCCCTTGCCATAACAAATTACCAAAATGCGCTTGACAATTCTAGACCCATAACTTTCACGTCCGAACTCCGATTGACGCATGTCGCCTGTCTAAGGATTCATCGTCCGAAGACCTATCCAAAGGTACTTACGGAAAGTCCAAATAAGGTCCCAATCAAAAGGTCAACTTTCAGCCCTTATAACCAGGGGCAAAATCGTCATTTCCTTCCAACTTTCCAATTTTTCCTTTTTCGAATTTCCGGGTCGTCACAACCTTCCCCTTTTAAGGAGTTTCGTCCCCAAAATTCGAATATACCTCTCCCACAACAATTATGGAGACTCAATTCTCATCCAATTCAATACCTCGGGTTCCCATGTGAACCCTCACTCGTTATGTGCAACCATAACCACTTTTTCCATCTTTCCCGGCTCATCCCGAGCCCTCATATCACATCATGACTCATCCCGAGTCCTAAAACAACTCTTGACTCCTAATGAGTCCAAGTCTAAACACTCGACTCCTTTCGAGTCTGAATTCAATATTCACTAACATCAATGCCACCACTGGCATGTCTAATCACCTAGCAACACCCCTAGGCGAACCGCACACTACTCAGGATTTCTCAACACACACTAAACCAATTCCGGACTCTCTCTGAGTCCTATTCGATATCCAAAATCCAAAGGTCACTCATCCGACCCCCCTATCCTCGGGTCAAATGTATCTTGGGCCCAACATGCCCATCCATATACCGTATTAGAAACAACCATCCGGACCAACACAAGTCCGACACAACCAGAACACATGATACAATACTCGACCCCCAATCCAGGGTCCTAATCACTCGAGGGATTTCCGACACCCTCATATCCAGTCTAATCACCAAGCCATGCACAGGGCTCGTATCTCGGAGGCATGGCAAATCAGTAACCAAATGCTCTGATACCAATTTGACAGGACCCGTCCGGATTGGACTTTGATAACCGTGCCCGGTCCTGCTCTCGTCTGACAAGTCAACTGATGTCCCGAAATTACCCTTGCACTTGTCAGATAAAAGATAACTGCACTGATTTCCGCTCATGCCTCCGCCTCTCGATCAGCCCCGAACGTCGTGCCACGACCTCAAGGGTCATCAAAACAGGAAGTGTGTGAGTGGACAAAAATAACATCATTTTAAACACATTTATCAAAATACATCATTTACCCTCCAGTTTATCAAACCATGCATGCATAGAATCAACATATGAAAAACATCACCGGCTTTCCAGCCAAATCACATGAAAACATAAAATCCCGGCTCTCAAGCCCGAATGTCACTTAAATCATTTCATAAAACCATTTTATCACATAATAAAGCATATAACTCGGGAATTACACATAAAAGGATCCTCTGGGAATTACACATCCAGAGTCGTCATCCTGCTGGGAATTACACATCCAGTCTCACCGGGAATTACACATCCAGTCCTTCCGGGAATTACACATCCAGTCCCTCCGGGAATTACACATCCGGAGTCACTTTGGGAATTACACATCCGAAGTCTACCCAGAAATTACACATCTGGGGGCATCAAACATCAATACACAATCAAAATCGTTATTTCAAAATCATCATTAAAACCATATCAAAACCATTTATCACAGGGTCTCATGCCCAAATCTCATTTCTCATTTCTCGTAAATCCGTAAAATTATTAAATAATTCAATGCACGTAAATCCGTAAAATCATATCCGAAAATCATTCAATTCCATCATTTTATCATTAAAATCATTAACTCACAATGCTATTCAAAACATCCTTTTACCATCCCGGGCCTAGCCCAAAATCATCAATTCCACGCAAATCCGTGCAATCGCAACCTCAGTTGCCCTTTTCACATAAATCCATAAAATATCTCAAAAAAAGCATTATAAATCAACCAAATCAATTTCCCGACTCAAAACCAATCTCAATTCCCGGGCTTTCGCCCAAAACAATAATTTCACAGTTTTTTTCTTCGAAAAACGTGCCAAAAACACTGATTAAAATAATCATTAAATCCAGTAAATAATCATATCAAATCATTGCAATTCAAATCATTCCATAAATCATGTAAAACATTTAACTATGCATGCATATCAGTTTATAAAACAAACGTCCACTCACACACCGTCTAAACTGCTCGCTTTCCGAGCTGCACGCGTTCCCGTAATTATCGACATTTTCTAAGAATCTCGAATCCTATCCAAAATCATTACTCAGGGTCACTAATGACTTAATTAACATCACACTAATTCCCCATAATTTTTCGAGAATTAAATATTAATTAAACACGTAACATAAACCTTCGGACCCTCGAAACATTATTAAAACGGTATCCGATTAACTCGAACCAACGCCAAAATGTTCGTTACATTGCATAGAACAAAAGTCATGTTGAACTCACCTTGGGAATCGTGCCCACGCACCACCTTGAGTGGCTGCGCGTGAAACCCACACGCTTGCTACAGTGTCACCACCCTCACCTGTTTAACTGATAAACGGATCCTGCGACCCGCGTGCTAGCCCGATTCAATCCCTATCAATTATGCATCGTTTTCAACAATTGAACAGTCCATTAGCATCGTCATGGATCCAATTTAGGTTCTGTAAATCCAATTACATAAAACCTTACCTTAATCCCATCGAATCAAACTCGACCTTCGAAGAACATCGAATCACCGTTCATCGTCCAATCTCCACAATTTCTCATTGGTTTCCTTCAATTGATGCATTAGGAAGCATCGTGGGATTCTAATAAACACATTTCCAAGTCCAATTTCATCATTCGATGTCTCAAATTCGTCGACTCAACCTCGACAATTCGAAGTCTTCCCCCTCTATGTTCTAAGAAAAAACAGCTCGAATTCCCTTCATATTTAATTGGGTTCGACTCGTCTCAATCCCAGGAAGCTAAATTCGAGGTTAATTACAGTCATGGACGTCTAACAATTCGAATTCGACCCTTAGATTCATCAATGGTTTTTGGGTTTTCTGGGTTTAAGTTCAACGGGTTCAAGGTTTATAATTCTCCGTTTAATTCTCTTTGTTTTCCTCTCTAGATGTCCTCTCAATTGGTTGTGGTTATTGGGTAGATCAATCAAACTGAGATTGAGGTATGCTATTTGCTGCTCTGTTTTTCCCTTTTGTACATACGTATTAATCCATTAATTCAAACAATGCTTTGCCACCAATCTTTCAATTATGGTGACAAGTGTCACCAAGTGACCAATCCTCATCCAAATTAGCTGAATCAGCCACCATAACCATCCTAATAACCCTGCTGTGGCAAATTACCATTTTGCCCTTGCCATAACAAATTACCAAAATGCCCCTCACAATTTTAGACCCATAAATTTCACGTCCGAACTCCGATTGGCGCATGCTGCCTGTCTACGGATTCAATATCCCGAGACCTATCCAAAGGTACTGACGGAAAGTCCAAATAAGGTCCCGATCAAAAGGTCAACTTTCGGCCCTTATAACCAGGGGCAAAAATTGTCATTTCCTTCCAACTTTCCAATTTTTCCTTTTTCGAATTTCCGGGTCGTCACATGGCACTCCAAAATCGGAGTTCGGAGGAAGTAGTTATGGTCAACGGAGGACGAAGGGTAAAATGGTAATTTTGCCTCTAAGGGCATTTTGGTCATTTTCTATGTAACAACCCGTCCCGGAAGCCGGGATTAGTAGACTAATTAAGGTGCGATTAGTGAGGTTAATCGGTGCCCCTGGTTTGGGCAAAAACGTTGACTTTTAGTTCACGTGGTCAACTGGGTGTTGACCAGTGACCAGGACGTAATTTAGGACGTCACGGATCTATAGGTAGGTGGCACGTCCGATTCCGACATCCGAGGAGGAAGTTGTGATGTTCGGAAGGTTGAGGGCTTAACCGTAATTTGGGTAAATTAGGGGGAATAGTTGACTTTTTGTACGAATGAGTTTTGGTAGGTTGACCTAGCATGGTTAGATAGCTTTCGTCGTCCTGAGTTCGATGACAGGCGGCACGTATTCATCGGACTTACGAGGCGAGAGATATGGGTCTAGGAAGTTAGTGGCAAACCCGTAAAAGGAATTAAAAGAAGGGTAATTTGGTCTTTCTGCACATTGGGATTTGTGCAGAAAGAAAGAATGGACGGCTGGGATGGAGCCAGTTGGTGAGAGAGAGTGGGGGATGGTGACATGTGGCAAGTGTGTAGTGGGTTCTGGGGGGTTCTCTGGTGTGTACGCGGTTCCATTATTTGGGGTGCAACCGTGTGTGCTCGTGTGTGTGTTCCTCGACACAGAGAGAAACAGAGGGAAGGAATTGAGAGGTTTGAAAGGTTGATCACGGGTGCTGGTGAGTTGGGAGTGTGTGTGAGTGTCCAGAGAGTGAAAGAGAGACGGTGAGAAGTTTGGGGGTGAGGAAGTCGTGTGGTGGTGCGGTTAGAGCCACGGGGAATTCAGAGAAAACAGAGAAGGCTGAGTGCTTGTGGTGGTGCGGTGGCCGTGTACGGTGCAAGGGAACTCGAGAGGAGGCTGAGGTAACTCTGGGGACTTCAGGGAACGCGGCGGCGAGTACGGCGGTGACCAATTGCAGGTAATTCCTAAGTCCTGTGTTCGATACTCTGTTTTCCCGTCGAAGTTCAAAGTGAGAGTCGTGAGTCTAGAGGTCGAATCGATGAGTCTAGGGTGGTCTAGGTGACTCAGGGGAGACTTGGGTATCTCCTGGTGGTGATGCCGTGACGGGTGGTGCACAGTGGCGGCCAGCACGACGGAGTGCGCTTGTGTGCTCTGTTTTAGCCGTGAGGTTCGAACGGCGAGTCGTGAAGCTGGGGAGAGAGTCGACGGTTCTGGTTAGCTGGGTTAGGCTTAGAGAGGTCCAGGGAAGAGTTTGGTGTAGCCACCGTGAAGGGAGGTGAACTGGGTGGCCGGGAAGGAAAACAGGGGAAGTAGGCCGTCTGATTTCGAGCTTTAGTCGACGGTGTAGAGGCCGTGTCGAGGTGAACGGAGAACGGGAAGAGATAGGGCAGGTCTGGACGCAGCTGTGGGAGAAAAGAGAGGTTGAATTGATGGCCGGACGGCGGAGATCAGTTCTCGCCGGTTCAGCCTGCAGCGGCCGGTTCAACACAGTGAGTCGAGGTTGATGATGCTACTGTAGCTGGCGCGTGAGGGCCACGCGCAGCCACTTTGGGCGGCGCGTGGGGGCGCGTGCGGCGGCGATGGGGAAAACGGTCAACATATGATTCAGTGAATTTAAGGAATAATTAATTATTATTTATTTGCACATTTTTTTAGGAAATTAGGTTTATTGTGTTTGGGACTAATATAGAGTTTTGGGATTTTGATATGATTTTATGAACTATTTAAATTGATCGTTTTATGAGATTCATTTGTTGGATTACTTATGATTTGGGCTTAGGCCTCGATTGTAAGATCTGGTTATGCTTTCTGACTTGGATTCATTCGTCAGTTTTGATTGTCTGATGTTTATGGTTCATTGTATGTCTATATGTTTGTCGTACTCTAAAGCTTGTAATGTCACGAGATCATGAGACGACCATAACAACCCCTGCACATTTTTAAACAATCTTTGTAGCCCGTACTTGTTCACTCAGAAGGAGTTAAATGTGAGACAACGACGGTGGCTAGAGCTGATTAAGGACTATGATTGCACGATTGAGTACCACCCCGGGAAAGCCAATGTGGTGGCTGATGCTCTGAGCCGGAAGTCAACGCATTCGGTAGCGCACCTACGGACGGTTCATTTGCCGCTTTTGGTTGAACTCCGCAGAACTAGCATTAATTTGGAGTTGGATGGCCACGGTGTCTTGCTGGCTAATTTTCACGTGAGACCACTCCTAATTGATCGGATCGTTGAGGCTCAATCTCAAGATCCTGTCTCGTGTGTACTTCGGATCGAAGTGGAAGCCGGTGAGTGGCTAGACTATACAGTCAGGGAGGATGGAGCCTTGCTTAAGGATGGACGGTTGTGTGTGCCGGACGTTGGGGCACTGAAGAAGGAAATCTTGGACGAGGCTCATAGTTCGGCCTACGCGATGCATCCTGGTGGGACCAAGATGTATCGTACCTTGCGGGAACACTACTGGTGGCCGGGAATGAAACGGGAGATTGCCGATTTTGTCAGCAGGTGTCTGGTTTTCCAGCAAGTGAAGGCTGAGAGACAGCGACCTTATGGAGCTTTGCAACCGCTACCTATTCCGGAACAGAAATGGGATCACCTAACGATGGATTTTGTGTTTGGACTTCCTAGGACACCCAGAGGTCACGATGAAGTTTGGGTGATTGTGGACAGGCTTACAAAATCAGCACATTTCTTGCCGGTGCGAGAGAATTTCAGGATAGTGCAGTTGGCCCAGTTGTTTATCGATGAGATCATCCGGTTGCACGGTACTCCGGAATCTATAGTTTCTGACAGAGACCCGAGGTTTACTTCTCGATTTTGGAAGAGTCTGCAGGAAGCATTTGGGACGAAACTTCGCTTCAGCACTGCATTTCATCCTCAGACTGACGGCCAGTCTGAGCGGACCATCCAGATATTGGAGGATATGATGCGAGCTTGCGTTTTGCAATTTCAGGGCTCATGGGAATCGCACCTAGCCTTGATGGAATTTGACTACAATAACAGCTATCAGGCGAGCATTGGGATGGCTCCTTACGAAGCCTTGTACGGACGGCAGTGCAGAACTCCGTTGTGTTGGACGGACGTGGGTGAAAGAAGGTTGACTACATCTGAATTGGTGGAACTGACGACCGAGAAGGTCAAACTCATCAGGGATCGGCTCAAGGCAGCCCAGGATCGACAAAAGAGTTATGTGGACCATCGGATTCGAGATCTTGAGTTTGCGGTCGGAGATCGGGTATTTTTGAAGTTGTCTCCTTGGATGGGCGTAGTGAGATTTGGCAGGCGAGGGAAGTTGAGCCGTCGTTACATCGGACCTTATGAGATTTCGGAGAGGATTGGCCCGGTGGCCTACAGGTTGGCACTACCGCAAGAACTTTCGAAGGTCCACGATGTTTTCCATGTATCGATGTTGCAGAAATATGTGTTTGATGAGTCTCATGTGTTGGAAGAGCAACCTATTGAACTCCGAGAAGACTTCAGTTTTGATGAACAGCCGGTACGGATTTTGGACCGAAAGGATAAGGTGCTGCGCCAGTAGACCGTTCCTCTAGTGAAGGTTCTCTGGAGGAACCAGAATGTTGAGGAAGCCACTTGGGAACCCGAGGCGCAGATGCGAGAACAGTTCCCCTATTTGTTCCCTTGAATTTCGGGATGAAATTCCTTAAGGTGGGGAGATTGTAACGCCCCGGACATTCGTAAAATGTAATATTGTAAAATAATGAATAAAATGACGTTTTTACCCTTGTGATTAGTGTGGTCAATTTGTTGACTTTTTGATTGGAGGGTCAAATGGATGTTTACCGATGACCGTGACGTAGTTCGGGACGGCACGAGTTCATAGACAGGTGGCCCGTTCGATTCGGACGAACAGGGTGGAAGTTATGAGGTTCGGAAGTTTAGGGGCATTATCGTAAATTGGACGTTATAAAGGGAAAAAGTTGAATTTTTGTTTGACAATTGATAATCATTTGACTCGAAGACCGTTATGTTCGTCTCGATGCCCTGAGTACAACGACAGGCGGCACGCGTGAAACGGACATCGGGTGACCTAGTTACGGGTCACGGAAGTTGGAGGGCATTTTGGTAATTTTTGCCCTAGGGGCATTTTGGTAATTTTCACGGCGGTTACTGTTCACCACCGTGAAAAACAGAGTGCGGCCGTGGATGTTTGCGCGTGCATTTGTTTAAGCCTAGTGGACTGATATGAGGGATTGTTTATGTCGTTTGAGGTAGTGGTGCTGGACTAAGTGGCCTTGGTGCACGGTTTGGGCAGTACTCAGTGCACGGGGGAGATTGAAAATGGCTGTGGTCTCTGTGCTTGCGGGCAACCATTTTCAGAGACCTCAGTTGGTCTCCCACGGGCTGTTGGCCACACTGATCGATTATCTGAGTATGGGAATGGAGTGAGGATGGATTTGGGGTCTTTGTGCATCAGTTGAAAGGGCTGAGACTGAGAGAACCGTGAGGAACCAATTTCGGGTTTTTGGGGGGAAATTACAGGGTTCAATTCCTACGGGTTTTGGGACCAAACTAAGGACACTGAGGGACTTCTGGGAGTGAAAGAATCACGTTGGTGCAAGATTTGAGTGAGGACAACCACTGTTGGCCCTAGAACCCGAGTGCTATTCAGGGAGGAACCAGTTGTGTCAGGACCGACCCCAGTTTCACCCCGAAACCCGAGGTAAATCCTTCTCCCATCTGACACCTCGACAGTACACAGTCAGACGCAGGAGAAAGTACTCAATACAATACCCGAAGTTAACGTTTACAGAGCATAGTACAACAAATAAAAACCGACTATATTTACACGCACGAGGAAGAAATGTAAACACTCCGGGAACCCTCACGAAAAGTCTCTGCCTCAGACGCTGCCTCGACGTCAAGACCCCGCGCTATCCCCACAACCTGGAGGGCAATTTAAAACAGAAGATGTGAGTGGACCAAAAAAAATAAAAGTTCTAAAACCATTTATCCGAAAACCGAATTTAACCCTCCGTTTTGAAACCACATGCATAACCCAGTTGTGAAAACAGTTAGAAATCGATCATCATAAAACATCATAAGAAACAGACACTCTAAAACAGTTATAGAAATCATAGCATATGAATCATAAAACCGTACCAGGAACCATGAACATGAAATTATCATTTTCCCGATCAAATCTGCTGGAATCCACTTAAAATCATTAGAAATCATTTAATGTTTGAAATCTCAAAAACCATAGCTTTATTTCCCCAAAATCACCCGTTTTTTTTTCCGTAAAACGTGCAAAATACGTTATTTCTCGAAAAACGTGCAACCATATAGAAATCATCATAAATCCAACATTCATGTAATCATATATAGATATGTATAAAACATTTATAGAAAAAACAGTAATGCATGTTCCAGTTTAGAGAAGGGGTCCACTCACAGTATTGAGCCCTACTCACGTCCCGAACGTCCTGCACGTTCCTCAGCTTCCTTGGGAAATCCCGATCCTGCCAACAACCGTCAAATTCCGTTACTAACACGTCTACGAAGGTTCACCTAAAGTCCCTCAAAATTCCCCGACTCCTAATCGAAACGAACCGGAACCCTAAGCTTTCACCCTCGCGAAACTACTTCGATTCGACGTCCGATTAACCCGAAACCACTTCCAATGAACTCAACACAACTCCTGGACCAAAACCCCTGTTGACCATTTTCCCCATCACCGCTGCACGCGCCCCCACGTGCCGCCCAAAGTGGCTGCGCGTGGCCCTCACGCGCTTGCTACAGTGCATCGGCTACCTCGAGCCAACCCGGTTCGCAACAGTAGCCTGCAACTCGGACCGGTGAGACCTGTTCTCCGCCGTCCGGCCACCACTCTTCTTCCTTCCTTCACCAGTCTCCTCATCCCGGCCTACCCTATCGATTCCTCAACTCCTCTAACCTCGACACAGTCCCATCATCGTCGATTCTAGCTCGAAAGAAAACTCACACACGGCTCTGTTTTCCTTCCCGGCCACCCAGGTAACCTCCCTTCACGGTAGCCATCTTAAACCCTTCCTAGGACCTTACTGAACCTAACCCACCTCTCCTAGACCTTCGACTCAGCCCCAACCTTCACGACTCGTCGTTTGAAACTCACGGCAAAACAGAGCATACAGAGGCCCTCTGTCGTGCCATCCACCACCGTGCACCTCCCATCACGACAGCACAACCAATAGAATCCCAGACCTCCACTGAGTCCCCTAGACCTGCCTATGCACTTCGATTCGACCTCTAGACTCACGACTCTCGATTTGAACTCGACGACTAAACAGAGCAAACAGAAGAGGATGAGAAATTACCTGTCCTCCGATCGCCGTCGCGAGCTCAGCCGTGAGGCAGTAGCTCCTCCTGTCCACCTCCAGTCCCTGGACACCTCCTCTGGCCTTGCTTGATCGATCACAACCACAACACCACCCACAAACACTCACGTCTCCCCTGTGCACTCTGGTTTTTCCCGTGGCCCTCACTCCTCTCACACACACGGCCAACACTTCCAAACCTCCTCCTTGTAACCTTCCCACTTCTCTGATCACCCTCGCACATTCACACACTCACCAGCACCCATGAGCAACCCTCAATCCTCTCAATTCTCTCCCTATGTTTCTCTCTGTGTCAAAGAACACTCACACGGGCACTGCACGGTTGCACCCCAATTATTGGAACCGTGCACACACGCGAGAACTCCCCAGAACCCACTACACTTTTGCCACATGTCACCATCCTGCCCAGGCCTTCACCATCTGGCCCAATCTCATCCATACACTTGCCCTCTCTGTGCACAAATCCCCAGATAACCAAAAGACCAAATTACCCTTCTTTTTAACTCTAATTTACGGTTATGCCACTGACTTCCTAGACCCGTAACTCCCACATCGTATATCCGATGAATACGTGCCGCCTGTCATCGAACTCAGGACGACAAGAGCTATCTAACGGTCCTAGGTCACCATACCAAAACCCGCTCGTACAAAAAGTCAACTTTTCCCCCTTACTTTAGCCAAATTACGGTTATGTCCCCAACCTTCCGAACATCATAACTTCCTCCTCGGATGTCGGAATCGGGCGTGTCACCTGTCTACGGATTCGTGACGTCCTAAACTACGTCCTGGTCACCGGTCAATACCAAATTAACCACCCGAACAAAAAGTCAACTTTTTGCCCTAACTAGGGGCAAAATCGTCATTCTAGGCTAATGACCTTATCGATACCGACTAACCACCGATTAGCCTCACTAAGCCCACCTTAAACACACTACTAATCCCGACTCTCGGGACGGGTTGTTACAAGTTGGACGAAAAAATCCCATTCAATTTCTGGAGCCTGTTGATCGAAACCAAGGGCCGTGTTAGACTTCTGGGGCCACTACGGGCACAACCGTGCAAGAATCGAAGGAGGAGGAGGACAGGTTGGCCGGGAACCTGAGTCTCAGTTTCAGAGGAAAACCAGTGCTGAGGACGACGACTTCCAGGTAACGTCGAGTTAAATTGTTAGTGCCATTGTGTTCGTCTAAGTTTCCTTATGCTACTGGTGAAATTAATTTGGAAATGGAGCTAGTTTGGGGGAGTTCTGGACGACGACCCGTTCGTCTGATCAGGTCTGGGTCGAATCGATTTAGGGACAGTCGAGGTTAATCATCATTACAGACCTAAAATTAATGGATTAGAGAAGGTGTTAGGATTGAAAACGGGAAGAATTGATTGAGAATTGAGGGCTAACTGATCGGGTCGAGTCGCGGGTATCCGACCCGATTAGCAGGCTGTTCGGGTGAGGGAGACGACACTGTAGCTTGGCGCGTGGCCTTCACGCTCAGCCACTTTGGGCGGCGCGTGACGGCGCGTGGGAAGTCAAATCCGATCACGGTCAACATGAGATTTAATCCTTTCATTTTAATTAACATTTTATCTTTAGAGTCCGAGTCGATCGGGAGTCGTTCGGGATAAATTCGAGGGTCCGGAAGTTTGGGTCCTTAGAGTTATTTTTCGGCGAAAAATCCGGAAAAATTAGGGAAAATCATACGAGCTATTTGAGGATGTTTGTAACCCTTCTTGTACGTTTTTACAGGCCCGGACACTTCCGAAGCTACGGAGGAGTGCGCGGGACGCGATTGACTCGTCCTAAAACAGTGAGTGGACTATTTGATTTCTAAAACTGGGCATGCATGACCATTTTACATGTTAATTTTATGGTTTTGCATATGATTTTATGATGGTGATATGATAATTCGGTTTTACGTATTTTCACGCTTTTCGAGATATTCATCGTATTTCACGCATTTCGAGGTTACGGTTTTTGCTTATGCATGAATGATGTTTTTGATAAAGTATCTGGATATGGCTATGCATGTTACGGATTTATGGTGTTTGACTATAATTGTGATGTGATTTTGGGAATTTCTTGTTTTGAAATTTTCATGTGAATTCGGACACAGGTCCTATTATGACGTGATATGATTTTCAGAATGTTGTTGGAAAACGGTTTGTGATGAACCCTGGTTTATGGTGTTTAAAAAATAAAACGGTTTTGGGTTTGAATACCCGGTTGATTGTTGGATCTGGTTTTGGGTTTAAAGACCCGGTTATTTGATGACGGGGGGCGGGCCCGAAAATTGGGTTTAAAGACCCGGATTGAGTTTAAAGACTCGTGAGTTTAAAGACTCGATTATTGTGAAACCCCCGAGGCCTATTAATTATGTTTTGAGTTTAAAGACTCGTTGATATCCCGGGAAGGCCTGATATTGAGTTTAAAGACTCGGATGGATCCAACGACATGATTGTGATTGTTGTTTCACTATTTATCTGATTTGTGCAATTGATGTTCCAAAATGACGGTTTCTGTATTCTAGCAATATTAAGTTGCTCTACATGAATTATGACGAATCTCCGTAACGTTTTTTCATGTGTTTCTGAAAAAGAGTTTTCCAAGGTTTAATACGCGATTTGTTTATTTTTGAACATTCGGTTATGCATGCGTGTTACAAAACTGGAGGGCGAACCCGATTTCGGAAAGCTTTTTTTTTTTTTCCGGTAAAACTTATGTTTCGGTCCACTCACACTTTGTTGTTTTAAATTCCCTCCAGGTCGTGGTACAAGTGCGGGGGCAAGCGCCGAGGCAGGGGCGGAGGCATAAAGTTATTTTTTTCCGTTGCGGTGTTGTAGTCCACAGAGTAGGATATGTTCTCTAATTTGTTTTGTAATATTACTCTGTGAAACTATGGACTTGACGTCCAATCGGTTGTATTCAGTTAATCTCCCTGGTCTGACAATGGGTGTGTTGTATTAATATTTGGTTTTTCTGGTAATTTGGATCGATTGTTAGACGGGAGCAGGATGCTTCCCGATTATCGAGGCGATAATCGGGGTGGGTCCTGTCATTACAAGTTCAAACATAAGACCCTAGAACAGAACGGGCCAGGAAAGCTGCCCGAACACGCTTCCCGAGGCATTAAACTCAATTTTAACTAACCTAATGATCTCCGATCGACACGAAACCACCAACATTGGATTCGTATCGTCGAAATCTAGAAAATGATGCCAGTCCCACCTCGAGATTCCCCCTCACTCACCCCCACGAGCTAGTCAAAGGGAAAGTCAACACTGGTCAACGGCTGATGTCAGCTGTGACGTCATGCTGACGCCACCTGACAGGTGTAAGGTCTGACATGTGTCAGACACTAACAGTGCCACGTGTCACTCCATGATTGGTCACATGTAACGTGTCCCGAATTTCAAGATTTGATTAGTGAATAACTGAGGATTAGTGGTATTAATCGGTGATTAGTCGAGAGATTTCAGACTGATTGTGCGAAATAACCGTTTTGCCCCTGAAAATTGGTGAAACGTTGACTTTTGGCTCGGGTGGTCAAACGAACTTTGACCGATGATCGTGACGTAGGTTGGGACGTCACGAGTTCATAGACAGGCAGCACATCCGATTTCGACATTCGGCTGGAAAGTTATGGGTCTCAGAAGTTTATGGCACGATTGCACGCAAATCGAGGAAGTGATACTTAGCATGATTGGATTGGGGAGGAAGTGTCTGTTAGGACCCAGATGAGTGATAGTGTCACCCATCTGAGTGGCCCAATTCCCCAAAATTGGGGGTTCTTATCTTCTATATGGTTCGATTGTTTTCTCTGTTTTGTCTAAAACCCACAAACCCGTGGAAGTTCTTGAAGCCATACACCCAATTCCACACTAAAACCCTTCGATCTTCGTCTGTTGGCTGAGATTTGTGAATCAAAGTTGGATAGGAGACTGGGAAAATCGTGGTGGTGGCCATGGCGGAGCAACGCCAGCACGGTAGGTGCTAAACCCGAAAGCCCTGTTTTTGGGTAAAAAATGGGGACCTTGGATTTGGAGTGTAATTGAAGGAATTGAGGTGAGATTCTGCTTTCTAGGACTCTCACGGTTCGATCCAACCCGAAAACAGTAGGGTTCAAATCCATTTGAGCCACAAACACACCTGTCGGAATTCGGAAATGCTTGAACCTGGGTTCGTGTACTTGGAGGTAAGAAAAGAGAAATTGATCTTGAAATCGTGTTCATATGAATCCTAGGATGCTTACAGGTCGATTAGAATTAGGAGTTGGACTGAAATTGGGTAAGATTGGAGTTATGGCCGATCAGGAATCGAATTGGAAATGGATTGGTTTGGGTTGTAATTCGGTTGAATTAGGTACAAAGATCCTTAATTTATTTTAAATGAATGAAGTAGAGGGAAACAATTGAAGGAATTAACGTTGAATTGACTGAAAACTGGTCGGGTTGCAGACTCGTTTTACAGAGGAGTCGGGTGAGGACGATGACTGTAGCGGGTTATTTTTCCTAGCGCGTGGGCTTCACGTGTTTTCATCCTTTCGATGTAACGGAAATTTTAGGAAAGGTTTCGAGTCGATTGGACACCGTTTCGGGGTAGTTTGGAGTGTCTGAAGGTTTAGATTCTATGTTAAATACGTTTAAAAATTCCAGAAAAATTGGGGGATTTAATGTTAAGTTATTTGAAGTGGTTAGTGACCTTCGGGGTATGGTTTGGACAGGTTTGGAGGTTCCGGTGATGGTGGACTAGCCGGAAAGGCTTATGACGCGCGTATCGAGGCGGCAGTTAGGACGGTTTGTGAGTGGACTATGTTTTCTAAACTATAATGCATGCATAACTGTTTTATATGTTTTATGTATGTGATTTTTATGATTATGATTATGGTATTTATGATTTGCATATTTGCACGTATTTCGAGTTGATTTATGTATTTGCTCGGATTTTGAGGATATGCTTTTATACTGTGATTATATATACTGTGTTTGAATAATGGTTTTTGATGGAATGATATTGGATTTTGAAATATGAACTCACACATGAGTCCCATTTCGATAAAAGGTGATTTTGGATTCGGATTCTGGTTTTGAAGTGATTTCGGATTCGGATTTCGATTGATAAAATGTGATTTCTGATTTGGATTTGGAATTGATAAAATGATTTATGGATTTGATTTTGATTTGAAACATGAGATGGTTTCAAATTGGATTTGCTAGATCCGGTGTTATGATTTGGGTTTAAAGACCATGAGTTTAAAAACTTGTTAATTGATTGACCAGGGGTGGGCCTGGTATGTTATTTGAGTTTAAAGACTCGTGAGTTTAAAGACTCGTTGATTACCCCCGTATGCCTATTATTGAGTTTAAAGACTCGCGAGTTTAAAGACTCGTTACTCGGAAAGGCCTGATTTGCTATTTGAGTTTAAAGAATCGGTGATATGTGATCCAGCATGTTCGATTGATTGATATGTGTTTCGGATTTCTGTGGTATCATGATTGTTTTCATATGGTTTTCAGATGTTTTGGGCAGTGACCCATATGATTGGATTTACGATTTTTGGGCTGAGTTCCTGCACATGGTGTTGGGTTATGGTTTTGGGCTAAGGCCTAGTGATTTGAGAAAGGAAATTCCTTTGGTTTTATAAACGTTTTTGTTATAATGGACATGAAATAGTTTTCGAATGCATGCATTGTTTTTACATGAAGGGCATAACTGTCGTTTTATGAAATGTTTTTTATGAACTTATGTATTTTTGTCCACTCACAGTCTTTTCTAATTTTTAATGCCCTTCAGGTTGATAGCGGATGCGGACTGCTAATGAGACCGAGACATCACACAGTTCACTACTGTTCCTGCACGCTCTGGAGGCCGGTTAAGCTGTCAGCCTGGGTATCCCTGGTCTAGCTTACGGGTTACATGGAGGTTAGACAGGTGTCTAGCCTGCGTGTCACATGTGGGTTAGATGAGAGCATGACTCATCTTGCGTAATCCCGGGGGGATTGGGATGGGTCGTGTCATCACAGGTCTGATAGGTCTGACATGATGACGTCCGCATGATGACGTCCGCATGATGACGTCATCATCTCCTACCTCAGACCGAGTTTGCCCGTTTACCTGAACCGGGTCGCGCAGACCCCATTCTGACCCGGCCACCGTTTGGCCAATTCTGCACCATTTTAGGTCTGGTTTCTTCCTATCCCTTCGTCTCAACCTAACTAGAGGATCTACCTAATTAAAACCAAGAAAAACTAATGAAATCCTTACCTTTGATCGATGCACATCAACCGATTTTTCCAACTCTCTTCATCGTCGACTGAGGTCACCAAAACTCCTCAAAATCAGTCCAAGGAACTCGTCCTAGTCCTTAGAATCACACCCAACCAACAAAATCGAGTTTTAGACGTCAAACATCGAAGTTCCAAAAATGGGTTTAAAACGGGTCTTGGGTTTGAGTTTCTCTCACCTCCGCCGTGTCTCCGCCGTGCTTAGCCCTGTCACCGTCGTGTCGTTATTGTCCCTCTGGTCACACCCTCTCAGTCTCCCTCAGTTGGTCACAGTGACAGATGAAGATAATGGCGTGAGGGTTATGGTGTTTGTATGTAATGGGGTGCACGAGTTTGAAGAAAATGAAAATGATGAAGATGATTGAATGATGCACGGTGAGAGATGTGAGGAAAATGAGAATTAAATAATAAAAAGCAACCAATTAGACCAAGATCCACTAATTAGGGAAAAGTCACGAATGGGATGAGTGACACATCAATTCTCTCAACCAATCAGATTTAGTTGTTAATTATTTCAAATCCCGATACGTAAAATTAACCGATTTCGATCCCGTGACCATAACTTCTCCGTCCGACTTCCGATTTTGACGTGTCGCCTGTCCACAGACTCGTGGCGTCCTGATCTACGTCATAGTCAAAGGTTAAAGTCAAAAAAGAATACCGGTTCAAAAGTCAACTTTTTTCCCACTATGGGCAAAATGGTCATTTTGCATTAGATAATAGAAATTACAATAAAATAGTGTTCGGGTCGTTACATTCCATGCCAAAATCTCGATGGTGAAGTTCTCACACCTCATGGAAGGTTTTGAGGCCTACGGTTCTAGGGAGTTTCGCCCCCTCTCAGTACCACCACGAAGTTTCTCTCCTCTCAATCTTCCTTTTCCTCTCACCCACTTTCATTTTCTGGCCATCCTTCCTCACCTCCACGTTTTCTTCTTCGGTTACCTTTCATTTTTCTTCTTTTGGTGCAAACTTCCAAACACACCAACAAACACCCACACACAATATATAACATGGGAAGTGTAAGACCCGTGTCCTGGAGGGAACGGTGAACAATCCCACATTCCTGCGAGGGGGGAATGGTCTGGGAAGGGAATGGTGGTGTGCCTTAAAGGTGTAGGCACACACCTATCTAGCATGAGGCCTTTTGGGAGCTCAGTGGCTTTGGGGGGGATTGGAACCCCAAAGTTAAGCGAGTTGAGGCTGGTGCAATTTCAGATGGGTGACTCTCTGGGAAGTTGCACCGTGAGCTCCCGAAAACAAAACCGTGAGGGCGAGGCCCAAAGCGGACAATATCGTGCTAGATGAATCGGGACCTGACAGAAGAGGGTCGGGTCTTGACAATTTGGTATCAGAGCCAGACCCCGACCGGGAAGTGTGCAGCGAGGACGCTGGGCCCTAAGGGGGGTGGATTGTAAGACCCGTGTCCTGGAGGGAACGGTGAACAATCCCACATTCCTGCGAGGGGGGGAATGGTCTGGGAAGGGAATGGTGGTATGCCTTAAAGGTGTAGGCACACACCTATCTAGCATGAGGCCTTTTGGGAGCTCAGTGGCTTTGGGGGGGATTGGAACCCCAAAGTTAAGCGAGTTGAGGCTGGTGCAATTTCAGATAGGTGACTCCCTGGGAAGTTGCACCGTGAGCTTCCGAAAACAAAACCGTGAGGGCGAGGCCCAAAGCGGACAATATCGTGCTAGATGAATCGGGACCTGACAGAAGAGGGTCGGGTCTTGACAGGAAGTCGGTGAAGGATGGAAAGGGAGAGAAATCCAAATGTTTCTAAATACTTGGCACCTCCAAAATATCTCATACGACCTCCGATTTAGCATGTTACCTGTCTACGGACTCAGGAGTCCGAGATCTATATAATGGTACCCTTGAAATACCCAAAAGTTGTCCATATCAAAAAGTCAATTATTTGCCTTACTAAAGGCAAAATCATCTTTTTGCTTAATTTTTCAAATTTTGTTTTCTTTGAATGTCTGGGTCGTTACATACCACCTTGATGCGGTCTTCCTCTCGTCCCAGCAACAAACACTTGGTTGGCTAACAGCTTCACCTTAGTAGGCCTACTACCTTGATATGGGCTTCCTTTCATCCCACCAATGGACACTTGGTCGGTCAATGACTTCTTCTTGGTCAGCCTACCATTATGATGCGGCCTTCCTCTCACCCCACCAACAGACACATGGTCGGCTAATGACATCACCTCAGCCAACCTACCACCTTGATGTGATCTTACCTCTCATCTTACTAATGGACACTCAATTAGCTAGAGACATCACGTTGACCGACTTACCATTTGATACGAGGTCTTCCCCTCATCCCGTCAACAAACACTTGGTTATCTAAAGGTATCACCTAAATTGACAAACATATCCTTGCAAGCAACACTAAGATATTTAAAGCTACACCTTGCTATCATGAGTATGAAATCAATCGATTACCTTTACCCCTCAACATTATGCTTTACAATGACCTTAGGAAGCTCCTACTTACATGTCCACGATAATTGTTCGACCTAGGTTGACTCAACATATGACATATGCTACTCCTCCGATAGCCTTGGACAACCACCTTATCACCGAGTAACAGACATCTCAACACATAAGTATCATTTTCTCTCGTCACACTTTATTATACATGAATCACATCATTGAAACATCATGCACATTATCTTGCTCACATCATCGCCTATGACATATGAGCATTATATTTACATCATTGTCTCTCGGCACATTCACATCTTCATGCTTACATCATCTCCCATGGAACATGACCATCATGTTAATATCACTGCCTCTTGACAACACACATCATCATCACAAATCATGAGCTCACAGATAACCCCTGTCACCAAATGTCTTGAGTTCATAAGCATCCCTTGTATGAGATGACATACACTTACCTTGCAAGTGGCTCTCAGTCGGCCATGAAAATTCATAGCTAATCTACTAAATGTAGTGCATCGTATGAGTTTCTCTCGGCATCCTGCCTAGATAGAGGATTTTGGGGACTGGATATAGTGTACCATACAAATTGGTAGACAAAAACAAAGAGGTCGTTCATTCAATGCATTCTTGTTACAAGTCTTCCCATGAGGCAGTCCACCTCAGTAAAAAACTTGGGAGAATTCCTCAGGAAAGCTGCTCTAATTGGAAATTTCTATTAGTAGCTATTGATTAGACGCATTACTCGACTTCCGTAGGGAAGCATGCTCCAATTGGCAAACGTTATCAGTAACTATCGATCGGACGCACAAGTTTACTTCTTTAGGGAAGCATGCTCCGTTCGGCAATTTCTATCACTAGCTATCGATCAGACGCATTACTCGACTTCTTTAGGGAAGCATCATTCGACCAGCAAACGCTATCAGTAGCTACCGATTAGGCGCACGAGTTTACTTCCTCAAGGAAGCATGCTCTGATTGGCAATTGATATAAATAGCTACTAATCAGACACATTACTCAACTTCCTCAAGAAAGCATGCTCCGATCGACAATCACTATCAGTAGCTACCAATTGGACGCACGAGTTTACTTCCTCAGGAAAGTATGCTCCGATCGGCAAACGCTACCACTCGCTACTGATCAGACGCATTACTTGACTTTCTCATGAAAGTATGCCTCGATTAGAAAACACTACCAGTAGCTACCAATCAGATGCCAACGTCATAGAACATTCACTCTTTTTCACTCCTACCAAGATGGCTCTCACTCAGTGACACACTAGACACTTGCAACAACGACATAGATCTTCCTGAGGTGCACTTCCTTAGTCTACAACTTAGGGCACTAGAGGGTATACCCCTCTGATCGGTCGACACGTATCGACCAAATTTACAAGTCCTCAACTGAGAAAATCCACCTCAGTCAACGACTTAGGAGACTTCTGTTAATACCATATCGACCAACCAGGGCGGACCCGGAAGATCATTTGGATCAAGCCTATGGCCCATGCCTAAAGCCCATCAACAAGGCCCATGCCTAAAACCCATCATTAGGCCCATCACCTATTGTATATAAATAGGGAGCCCCCTCCCTCATTTGAAGAGATCTTACTCTCTCTCTCTAAAAACACTCTCTCTTCTCTCTATATTATCAATCTCCCTCTAAAGGCTCATAGTCTTTTATATCATGTACAAACACTTATATTATGAATGAGAATAAAGCAACACCGTGGATATAGTCCGATTTGGGTGAACCACGTATATGGTTGTATCTTGGGTACGTGTGTGTCTTCACAGACTAAATTGGTCCATTTATTGTATAAATATGATTAAACTTATTTATTTTCAACTTTTTTTTTCTTATAAAACAATACTTCATTTACCTTTTTTTTCTTTTACAATCGAAATTTTATTCAATTTTACATAATACGTGACTAATTTTGCTTAAATGAATATTTTTTTATGAAGGAAATTGGCACCACTTGAACAAAGGATTATAACTAAAATGAAAAGAATAGATTACAAAAACAACAGAGAAAATAGGGCGGGCCGCGTATATTTCGTCCTAAAAAAAAATAATTCATTTTCCATCTAGTTAAGTTAGGCATGTTTTTTAGCTCGCGTTAACGATCACATTACAAAGAAGCTTGTTGTATGTCTCAAGTGCTATGAATTTGAAAAATGTAGTAAATGTTGAGGTCAATATCGAATAATTATGTTTGATAGGTGAATTGATTAGATTAACTCACTAATTTGGCATTATTCTTATTAAAAGTGTAAAATGTGTTAATCTTGAATAATTTGTGTTATAAAGTGATCGAGTTATAAGACAGACTGAATGATTTCAATCAACAACTCGGATATAGATTTTCAATAAGCAATTTAAGCACTTCATTTATACGATTATTCTTACAAAAATAATCTTAATCGTTCACCGATTCATACTGGTATTTGTAATGCAAAAATACTTCTTCTCAAAATAATAATTGAAATGACCAAATCAGACCGTGTCGCTCTTTGAAACTTGAAAGCTTCACATGAGATCGACAGCAACTCTTCATCCATTACACTACATGCACTCATTTTTCACGCGTCAAACCTTAATTGATGGTAATTAAGTCAATTAATTATTCCTAAAATGATTAATAAAACGTGTTCTCATTTTGTCAATATCTTATATTCAATAGTATTTTTCCGTCATCGTCGTCAGTTGTCAGACGTCAATGTTTGAATCTCCGTACATTGGCTCGCTCTCTGCAACTGGGTGTGCCTGAACGTGTCCGTCAATCCACCGAGCGTTGTCCGTCAAACCCATTTTCATATCTTTAATTCCAATTTTATACTCGCTCATTATTTTTCAATTACAGTAGCTCTCGCTGTCTTCGTTGGACCTTTGTTTTTCAACCAAATTCTCCACCGCTCTCCCAATCCTTTATAAATATTTCAACCGCACTTTCCCAATTTGTTCGACTATTTGTTGTTCATTTTTATTTGGCAGCCATTTTGGGGGGGAGTTGTTGACACTTTAGGCTGTTTCGTCCTCAGGTAATTTATCTTCCCAGATCCAGCTGAAAGCTAAAATCTTTAATTCATATCAATTTCCAATTTAATTGCTTGCATATAGGAAACGAAATCCATTTTAGATCTGTTTTTTTTTTCTGGTTCTTTTTTTCCTTTTTATTTTTTTGTTCATATTTGCTTCTAGTTTGAGTTAATATGAATTTGGGTTTAGGTTCTTTTGGTTTCTGGAAATATGTGTTTATCTGCTTTTGCACGTTACTGAGAAAATGGAACGTTGAAATTTTGTTGTAGTTAGAACAACCCATGATTGTTTCCCCTTTGTATGCTAGGATTTTTTATGCACAAGGATATTGGTTCGTTGATTTGAGCTTTTGCTGAGATGTAGCAACTTGGTCAATTGCTGTAGATGAATCAAAACCATTAATTTTATGATGCATTTTAGGAATTCGATTGTGTTTATACTTGTATCCAAGTCAAAAAACGGAGTTGTTCTTTGATATCTTGTGATGTATGAGTACACATTGCAAGAAATTATGTGTCAATTTGAGAGGTTTATGTTCTGACATACTTTTTTGGTTTTTGATTGTTCATATAGGATGAAAGGAAGCTTTTATGGACTGAAGGGTAAACAGCTATCTCTTATTACCATTGTTCTCATGTGTGCCACCATTCTTATATGGGGATGGGATAGAACCCCAGTTCTTACTAACCTGGTGCCGCCTCAAACTCGTTTGCAGTTGGATCCAGGTTTGTCTACAGTATTACATTACTGTTCTCTTGGACAAACTTCATTGGTTCTCTGTCAGTAGCTAACAATAGGCTTGTACTCATTAATGTTTAATTCACAATTTGTATATCCCTTTACATGTATGATGCAGAGCTAATGGATGATTCTGTAGATAACTCTATACTATCAGAAGAAGAAACATATATGGGAAAACGTGTAGCAACGTTTGTAGAAAGAGATACTGTAAAAGAACAATTACAACATGGAACTCCACTAGATTCTGAAGAAAGCTCTCATAAAAGTGACGAGATTAGTAGTGATCTGGTAACAAACTCTGTTGAGAAGAATGGTAAGATTTTGTTTTCTTTTGTGATCTTGTAATTGGATCCTTTACCGTTATTGATTGGTTGCTTTCTAATTGAGCATCTCGACTTCTTGTGGTTCTTGTTTATCAATTTGTTGCTTTCATCAGAGCAATATGAGTAGTGTTACCAAAGTAGGATTGTTTCTTATAAATATTATTTTGATTCCTCTGTTCATACGATAGGACTTTACTATTCCAAAGTCATCTTATATGCTCTGAATATGGATTCTAAATGTATCATTATGGTGCAGGGATTTCCTCAAGTGGATCAAAAGAAGGAGAAAAACATAAACAGAGCCAGGAGGCTAAAAACGATGGCAGTGCAAAGGCTGACGGCAAGGATGAAGGTGTTTCTGAAGAAAAAGATCCAAAACACGAAAAAAGAATAAAAGGTGATAGAAGACACAAAGAAAAATCAGGGGAAAAGATTTCAGACCCACAAAATAAAAATTTGGGTATAGTGACACCAAAAGTTTCTGCATATACAAATACCTCATTTGACAAATTGAAAACTCACACGCATACACCACGTAATGAACTATTTCCGGTTATGCTATAAATTTAACCTTTGTCTTTTATCTTTTCTAATGTCTTAAACGGTTCTTTTATTTAGAAAACTATGGAAACCTCGATCACGAGAACCTACCTAGACCAATCTGTTCTCTTTTGTGATTATATTATTGATTGGTGATTGTCAATTATCTGACTGTAGATCCAGTCTGCAATTATGCAAAAGGAAAATGGGTTGTAGACAATAAGAAGCCTTTGTATTCCGGCCATGGTTGTAAGCAATGGCTGTCAGGGATGTGGGCTTGCCAGTTGACGCAGCGCACAGATTTTGCATATGAGAAGCTTTCATGGCAGCCAAAAGGTTGTCAAATGGAAGAATTTGAAGGCTTCAAATTTTTGAACAGGTACAATGCTTAAATTTAAAAAAATCTTAACCCATATGTAATTTATCATTTTCTTACCACTTTTGCTTTTCAAATCTTTCATCTGGCCAGAGTGGACCTTAGCTACCCATGCCCATGAATCTGATCTATAATAATGATTTCTTGTAGATGCAATCCAGTTTTGGGTTCAAATTAACAAACTTCTCGAATTGTCTTGTCTTTTTATTAAAATAAACAGTTTCAAGGAAGTTTCGGTCCTTCATATACCATGAGTATCTCCGAACTTGCCCTTGGTTGATTAGGCTTCAAGATATTGGTCACCTGACTTGCTACCTTCCAAGTCATTTCTCTTGTCCTCTAACCATTTGAAATTTTAAGGTTTTTAACCCTTTTTAATTTTTTGTCAAGGTTCTTCTTTGGATGATTTTTATTTTTTTTTTAGTTTTTTTCGTTTGAATTTTATTTGGTTTAGTGACAATCGCCTAACATGTTATGAAAATGTGAGCATTGTATTGTTGTGTTCAGGATGAGAGACAGAACTTTAGCTTTCGTTGGAGATTCATTGGGCCGACAGCAGTTCCAGTCTTTAATGTGTATGATCACAGGTGGTCAGGAGAGGCAAGATGTCATAGATGTGGGGATCGAATATGGGATAGCCCAAGCACGCAGTGATGTCCGCCCTAGTGGGTGGGCATATCGGTTCCCAAGCTCCAACACTACCATCCTCTATTACTGGTCATCTACCCTTTGTGATGTGGAGCCCATTGATGTTAAAAACCCAGCAACTGATTATGCCATGCACCTTGATCGACCACCTGCATTCTTGCGCCAATATATGCACAGATTTGATGTCCTGGTCCTCAATACAGGGCACCACTGGAACCGTGGAAAGCTGAAAGCTAACCGCTGGGTAATGCATATTGGGGGTAAGCCAAACACCGACAGGAAAATCGCCGCGATTTGGAAGGCCAAGAATGTGACAATCCACAGTATTGTTAAATGGGTGAACTCACAGCTCCCAAAATATCCAGGTCTCAAAGTTTTCTACCGGACCATCTCTCCTAGGCATTTTGTTGGTGGGGACTGGAACACAGGTGGAAGCTGTGACAACACCACTCCTATGTCAATCGGAAAGGAAGTATTGCAAGGTGTGTCTAGTGACGCTGATGCTGCAGGCGCAGTGAGGGGAACAGGTGTGAAGCTTTTGGACATAACGGCTCTATCCCAGGTTAGGGACGAGGGTCATATATCCCGGTTCAGCATTACAGCTAAACCCGGGATGCAAGATTGTTTGCATTGGTGTTTACCAGGTGTTCCAGATACATGGAATGAAATTCTGTTCACACAAATCTAGTCCAATGTAATTGAAGCTGATCAAGTTGTTTTTTGTCAAAAGGAAGGAGCTCAAAGGATCAGGTACAGGGCTAAAGGCAGCCTCTACGGCTCTATCTGGATACCATAATCACTTTTAGTTATAGATGATGTAATATCAAAGAAGGGGGATGTCACCACTGAAGTTGTAGATAGGAGTTAGGCACCACCGGCTGTAATTGGTAAGGAAATGGCAATCAGATAGGCACACAGCTCCCAACGATGTCTCAGTTTTAGCCTCTGGATGTTGTAGGCTTGTGGCTTGGTCGACCAGTACCTTCAGAAGGGTATTCTTGAAGTGAATTTCGAACGTTTGCTTGATGCCTTGTAGAAAAAGAGAAAATATTTCTATTTTTGATAATTTCCTGATAGATGGAGGTTGTTAGGAATTGAAAGAATGAATTGTTGAGTCTCGATGTACAAGTTACAACTGTGTCTGAGAATTTTCTTACTGTATACATAATATCAAATTCCACTTGGTTTATATTTATACAGCTTTAGTTACCATTATGTTCGTTTGTTCTTTGTAGGCATTTTGAGAAATCAAGGAGACTCGTGCATGTTTAACTCTGGTTGCTTAAATTCGAATTGAAACTCCAGTAATATCACCGGCACCTCCTCTATCACTGAGATCTTATCATTTTTTTCACCGAAATTTAAACTAGAGATTGACAGTGTCAAGTTCAAGTCGTTACAATCCAACCTTAAAAATTGGAACCACGAAGAGAGAAAAAGAAAAGGAGGTTGGCAGCCATGCGGAGTACTCTTTGGGGGGAGGGAGGTAGTTGGTGGTTGTTTGGACTTTTTTGTTTTATTTTGTTCTTTTCTACATTTGATACAATGAGAAAGTTGTATATTATTACTGTACCAATTTGGAGACGAGGGTTAATTTGATCTATTAAATATATTTGATGATTAATATTACTTTAAATACGTATAAATCCACGGATGTTAAATGCAAAGATTTATAGTTATTAGGGTTCATGTTTAATTTGATCCACCACTTCTTCCTTTGCGTGGTGAAGTACAACTAGGTTCGATGATAGTCGAGGATGCCGGAAAGTGCAAAGCCGCACGGATCACCCAAGCTGGGCTCAAGCCCAAGGCGAACAAGGCCTGTCTCTTGAGTCTCGGGCTAAAAAAAGGCCTACTCTTTTTTAGGTATTAAAAAAATTATAAACAGTAAAATTTATCTAATGTACAAAACAAAGAGCCTCAACCCAAAATAAAAATCTTCATGGCTTATAACCTATGTAGCCCAAAAGATGTAAAAAAAATGGGCATCAATCAAAACACCGTAAGTCTGAAAAATAGGACACTAACAAGTCCATCTCTTTTATTTTTTTTAAGGCTTATTACACTAAGTGCACCAAGAATACGTCACAAAATCTCAAAATGCACCAGGAACGGAAATTTGCCTCAGGTTGCTGCGGGAACAGGTACATCGTCAAGACCGTTGCACCATCCGTCAGTCAAAGTTATTAATGCCGTTAATTTTGATGACATGGCAGTAATATTACAAAATTAGTAAAGGTAATTTAGACATTTACTTTATTTTATAATATTTTGAATTAAAACTCTTTTTAAAAATTTTAAACAAATAAAAACCCCTCACCATCATCTCCTTCCCTACCTGAGGCTGTAACACCATTTCCCTCACCATTCCCCCACCATCATCTCCTTCCAACACTGCCTTTGAACCACTGGGAGGCACTGTGACTTTGAAGTTCTGGTGATGCCTCGAGCTGCAACATCTCGATTTTCTTGGAGGAGGTCGATGGAGAATTCTTTTTCCATGAAAGTTTGGAGGAGAGGGATTTCAATGGTCTGATCAGGTGGGAGAAGAGGGAATTGGACGGCCTCAAAGTTTCGTACAGATAGGAGCTCAGAGAATCCATTTGCGGTTTCAATGTGGGCTGCTACTGCGACACCGCGTTGAAGGGGAACCGTGCCGGGCTGGGGCCACCCATCATGGGACTGAAATTGGGGTTTATATTGGTGGTGGTCATGGACGTTGGGTAGGAAGGATGACCCCCCATCATGTTCGGCTGCTGGGCTGCAGCGACTGTTGTTGTTGAACTTCCCGCGAATCCATTTTGGGGATCAAGAACGGAAGAAGAGATTTAGCGAAATGGGTGTTCGAATTCGGGGAAATGTAGCAGGGACTCCAGAGGGTCTTTGCAGAGATGAATGACAAGGATTGCATACATCTCTCTGTCAATGGAATGAAACTGTTTGAATTTTTCCTTTGTCACAAAGACACAAGGAGAATAAAAATTTGAAGAAGCCATTTTTTGTGCTCCTCTCCCTTCACGCCAAACCTTCCTGTCGTTTTGGTCACAAAAATTTTCAGATTTCAATTGAAATTTGCAGACACAAACCCTTCCAGGAATTTTTTTTATCTTTATCACAAAAATCAATGTGGGTTTCAATTGAAATTTAGCAGAAACAAATCTGGAACCTCTTTTTTTGTGTTGTTTTTTTTTTCGGTTTCTAATGCTGGGCTGCTGTTTCTCTCACTGTAAAAACCCAAACTAGTTTGCAAGCATTTTTTTTCTTCTTCTGGTTCTGATGATTTTAAAGGCAGTATTGGAAATAGATGATGGTAAGGCAGTGAGGAATTGAGATGGAGATGATGGTGGGGGAACGGTAGGGGAAATGGTGGCTGCAGCCCCAGGTAGGGAAAGAGATGATGGTGAGGGGTTTTTATTTGTTAAAAATTTTTAAAAAGAGTTTTAATTCAAAATATTATAAAATAAAATAAATGTCTAAATTACCCTTACTAATTTTGTAATATTACTGCCATGTCATCAAAATTAACGACATTAATAGCTTTGATTGTCGGATGGTGCAACGGTCTTAACGATGTACCTGTTCCCTCAGCAACCTGAGACAAATTTCCGTTCTTGGTGCATTTTGAGATTTCGTGGCGTGTTCCTAGTGCACATAGTGTAATAAGCCTTTTTTTAATAACAATAAAGGCCTTCTCTTTGACAGTTCAATACTAGTTTTTTTTTATTAGATGTTGTACACGTTATTATTTTTTGGCAAATAGAACATTTATGTTAATTTTGTTTGGGATTTGTTTGGGGGCCTAATTTTGTTTAGGTTTTGGCAATAGCCTTTGTGTTTTTTCCCCTTTCACTGAACATTTATGTTTAGAATCTAGATCACCAATTATTTTTATCAAAATAGTTAATAATTTAATATCAATTATATGGGATCTTATACAAATAATATGATCTTTGTTATAAAGATTGTACTAAACACCAAATTAGGAAAAATTTCTACTTTTTTTTTTTACAAATGGTGAATATTCATTATTATATAAGAAAATAAATAAAATAGTATTATTAGTTTCATATGTTTTTGGCTTAAATATATATAATTATATTTATGTATATTGTATAATCAAATTAAAAAAACCGCCTTCTGCTTAAATTCTGTCTAACTACCCAAGAGTGTGTTTGGATAAAGGAAAATAATAAGAGATTTGATAAAAAAGGTTAGAATTTTAAAATTCCTACACACCAATTTCTTTATTTGGATAATAAAAATTGGAATTTACAAATTCCAAAAAAATATAAACAAGGAATTTGGATGCCCCAAATGATGAGTTGAAATTATATCTTAAGGGACAAAAATTTTCAAATGATGAGTTGAAACAAGTGAAATTGTAATTTACATGATTTTTAACATGGTATCCAAATGTTAGAATTTACAAATCAGGAAATTATAAATATGGAATTGCAAATTATGAAATTTTGTGAATTCTCATTAAACTATAAATCTTTCATCCAAACACACTCTAAGCGCTTGGCTTCTACTTGCTACTCTAGGAGTGCTAATTCCGTTTTAAACATTGATTTTTGTCCTTTCTTAATACTATTATTTACCCCAAAAAATAAATTGTTGTGTGATTTTGTTCATCTAATTGTTATTTTATTTGTCTTATCTTAATAACATTATCATATATTAGTATTAACTACTCTTATCGAAATAAAATTTTCTATTTTTTGAGTTCAAAAAAAATTATTTAAATATAAAATTAAGGTCTTGTATAAAAATTGTCTTAGGCGTCATATATCATTGGGACGGCCTTGGACCACCACAAATTAGATGACTCGGCCTTTGAAATCACCACCTTAGGTTGTGTCTTGACGAGGCGAACAAAACTTTATCAACCTTCTTCATCAACGTTCACCAATGTGTGAGAAAATGAGGAGGGAAGCAGTGGTGGCCACGAGCTTTTACTGTACTCGAAACTAGGTAGTTTCTTGATCTGAAAACATGATTTTTGGAATCCTCATCTCTAGTAGCTATTGTTTGGTGTATTGCGTGTCAAGTTTGGTAAACTTTTGAGAGAATCTGACATCACTAGAAAATTGGATTTTCCAGCGAGATTTCTAGATAATTTCCAACCACTGTCCATGGCGGTGTTGGTCACAGACTGCAGAACTAGGCACATTACGATGCTTGAGGGCTCATCTAACCACTTGTCAACGAATGGTAGTGCGCTGGTCACTTTCTAAGCTGGTGGCAACACATGAGCCCACTTTTGGGACATTCTGAATCCGTTTAGTACCCATTCTCTTATGTAGGGACGTTTTTTTTTGTTCGTATGAAGCAACCAAAAAAGGATTTCTTTAGTTTACCTTATTTGAGATAATCAGTAAACCTTGTGGTGGTGTTTGGTTAGGTTTTGATAACTTGGAGCTTATGTGGTGTGGCACCATTGGGTGATGTCGTATTCCCGACTAATCGTGAGTTGACCTCTTTCCCAAACTTGTTTTTTATAACAATATTTTACATGCACGTTGTACTGTAATTATAATATTTCACAGTCGTGGTAATTGAGTTGCTATTTATCTTGTGGCATGACTTATGTGTTTATTATATTATATTTTCGAGCATGCCTTATGTGATTATTATATGATATTTTTTGAGCATACCTTATGTGATTATTATATTATATTTTTCAAGCATATCTTATATGATTATTAAGTGATATATTCGAAGTATGATTCATGTGATTATTACGTGGTATCCTCCGTGCATGCTTTACATGACTAGTATATGATATTTTTTGTGCATTCTTTATGTGATTATTACATAATAATTCTCAAGCATGACATTTTGATAATGATTGTGTTTGAAAGAAATCTTTTACGGTTTGGTTATGATTGTGATTAGAGTGATAATAATCTTTAGATGTTTACCCAGAGTTACAACTTTTGAGCCGAGTTTGTAGTTGTATACCCACCTAAGAGTCGCCAGTCTCCTTGTGATTGATCACTTGCACTTGCTCGAATACTAGTTAAACAGTGCTCTAATACTAGTTAAACAGTGCCAGCTTATCCCTGAGATGTAGAGGACATGTGGTGATGGTGCTTAACACTCAGTTTTCATGTGGTCGCGGTATACGAGCGAATCATAAATACCCAGTCTGACATGTGCGCATGATGTGAGTGATTCAAGAGTATCATTAGTGGGTTATAGGTTCTATATGTGTGCTTCAGGATGATTTCTGAGAGTGCTTATTATAAATATTGTTATTTATCATAAAATGTGCATGTTTACTAATATGATAGATTTTGAGGTATTTTCTAAACCAAGGAGGTAAATTATGTTTTAAAATTAGGATATAGTACATAAAAGTACCTAAACTATAAGGATCATTTTAAAGTCGTATCCCAACTATGAAAGTTGGATTTTAAGTACCCAAACGATATTGCCACCAACAAAAGAGTACTTCAGTTACATTTTCCACCCATAAATCGTTAAAAAGACAAGTGACAAATAAATGGTCTAGTTAGCTCGTGAGGCAGCCAAAATTAGAAGGGCATTTTCATCACAATTATAAAAAAACGTAATTATCAAAACAAGACAAAACCCAAAACATCACCAAAATGATGACACCCCAAGCCCACCCACCACCCCACACCCCCACCCCCTTCTTTTGTTTTCTGCAGACCACCGCTACCAAAAACCATCATAATAAATAGGCACCTTGTAACGACCCGGAAATCCGAAAAAGGACAATTTGGAAATTTTGAAGGAAAATGACGATTTTGCCCCTAAACTTGGGCGAACGGTTGAATTTTGGTTCGAGTGGTCAAACGGACTTTGACTGAGGACTGTGAAGTAGTTCGGGACGTCACGAGTTCATAGACAAGTGGCACGCCCAATTCCGACATTCGAAGAGAAAGTTATGATGTTCGGACATTTAAGGGTAATTCGGGAAATTGGTTAAAGAGGGGCCATTTGTTGAATTTTTAATCGGGACCATGTTTGGACTTTCCGGAAGTACCGTTGGATAGGTCTTGGGACGCTGAATCCGTAGACAGGCGGCATGCGTCAATCGGAGTTCGGACATGAAAGTTATGGGTCTGCAAAGGCTAGGGGTATTTTGGTAATTTATTATGGCAAGGGCAAAATGGTAATTTGCCACAGCAGGGATAATTGGATAATTAAGTGGCTGATTTAGTTAATTTGAATGAGGACTGATCTCTTGGTGACACTTGTCACCATAATTGAAAGGTTAGTGTAAAGCAAGGTTTGAATATTCAAAAGGGATATTAACCAAACCGTTTGTTGTTTAATCAATATATATGTATGAACGGTTTGAATCAAACCAGAAACAGAGGGATTGAATGGGGAATCGAGAGAAGAAAAGAAAGGAAATGAACTGGTTAATTAGGGACCTCGCACTCAGCTCAAACCAAACATAAAATCCGAAAACCATTAAAGGGCCTTAAGATCGATTTCGAATTGTTAGATGTTTATGAATGAAATTGATGATGCCTTTAGCTCCCTGGGATTGAGACGAGTCGAACCCACTGAGAATTGATGGGAATTAGGGTCGGTTTGCCCTAGAACACAGAAGGGGAATACTTGGGATGTTCGAGATTGGGTCGAGGAAATTAAGACGAGGAATGACAAAATTGATCTTTGAAATGTATTCATTAGAACCCCACGATGCGGTCTGATGCATCAATTGAAAGAAAACGATAGCGAATGTGACAGGACCCGTCCCCGAAGGACATAGATAACCGTGCCCGGTCCTGCTCCCGTCTGACAAGTCAACTGAAAGTCCGAAACAACCCTTCAGCACTTGCCAGACAAGGGAATTTTTGTGCCTGTGCCCGCACATACCTCCACCTCTGGAATAGCCTCGAACAACGCGCCACGACCTGAAGGGTTAATAAAACAGAAAAGGTGTGAGTGGACAAAAATAACCTCATATAAAAACATTTATCAAAATACATTCTTACCCTCTAGTTTTCACAAATTTGCATGCATATCATAAAACATGAGTAATAGTATGAAATCATTCAAGTACGAAACATATTTTCCCATGGTCCACAAAAACTCATGTTCACCAAATCAGTTTAACATCTCAAAAAGTTCACAGTTTCTTTAAATCATTTTAACCGCTAAACCACGGTTTCCTCAAAATCATTTTCCATAATCCACGGGACTTTTTTCCATATCCTGTTGCTTAGAGTCACGTTTATCCCTGCAACGCGTGCATATCAATAGGCTCAAGGACCGCTCAAAATCCGAGCATCCGCTGCTATGAACACATCATCAGTCAGCAATCCGTCGCTGGGAAAAACCTCACCAGCCGACGATCCGGATCTCATGAACACATCACTTACCGATCCATATAATCCAGCACATCTGATCTGAGTCAAGCCTCCCTTGGGCTGCAAGACAAAGATCGTGCTACGTGACCTCTTCGGGGTAAACACTTCCATCCCGAAGGCGAGCGTTATCTCCAGGGTGCACTCCGGGGAAAAACATATTTTCTCCCGAAAGCCCTAAATATCCGCAACATATCACCATCACAAAAACCAGTGAAAAACAGTTGCATTAAAAACCAAATCATATATCAACACAGGGTCTCAGCCCCAAGTCCCGATTTACTTTATAAACCCGAAAATCATCAATATCATCATGTCATCACATGGAAATACAATTCCAACCAAAATCACAATTCCATTGGGTCTCAAGCCCAAAATATCAATATCACGTAAATCCGTGCAACCGTAAACCCGAGTTGCCACGATCACGTAAATCCATGAAATCAATCACTGACTCATAATCCGAGTCCAAATATCATTTTCAACTTCCTGACTCATAACCCGAGTCAAAACATCATTTTCAATCCGGGCTTAGCCCAAAACATCATTTGCACGTTCCTCATAAAACGTGCCCGAAAAACTGATTAAATAATCACAAAATCACGAGGATACCAAAAATCATCAAATTCATCAAATTCACATGTAACTCCAATTCCGAGTCAAAATCATTATTTACTTGGGTTCTCACGCCCACAATATCATTTTTAACCAATTTCATGATTTCTCAAAAATCGTGCCAGAATATAATAATATAATAATCACAAAACCGAGAAATCACCGAATTGAAATACCAATCATGCCAAAGCATATCAAATCATATAATAAAGCATTTTAAATCATATATGCATGCATCACGGTTAGAAAACAAAGTCCACTCACACACACCGTTCAAAACGGTTCGTTTCCGAGCTGCACGTTTTTCCGTAAATTCTGGAAATCACAACTCCTGCCCAAAATCATTATAGAGGGTTACTAACATCTCAAAATACTTCATATAATTTCCCCCAATTTTTCTGGAATTTAAATACGTATTTTAAACGTAAAACAAAACTTCGGATACGCGGAACATTATCGAAACAATATCCGATTTCATCGAAATCAACGTCAAAATGTTCGTTACACTGAGAGGATCAAAAGTCATGCTGACCTCACCTTGAGACTAGGCCAGACGCGCCCTCACGCGCCGCCGTGAGTGGCTGCGCGTGAAACCCACGCGCCAGCTACAGTGTCACCAGCCTAACCCGTTTGTCTGATAAACGGGTCCTTTAGCCCGCGATCAGACCCGGTTCCAATCCTGTCAATTCGACACTGATTCCATCAATTGAGCATTCATTTAGTTTCGTTATAAGTTCAATTAGGGTTCTGTAACATCAATTACTTGAAAAATTACCTCAATCCTCACGATCAAGGATGAACAATCGAAGGACATCCGGCCACTGTTCATCATTCGAACTCCCTCAATTCCACACGATTTCCTTAAATTGATTCATCAAGAAGCTTCATTGAACTCAGGTAAACCTTTCCCCCAACTCAATTGGATCAATTCATGGCTCAAACTCCACGACTCAACCTCGATTCTTCGAAGAACAGTCGTCACTGTGCAACCATGGAGTTTCCACCTTGGCCACTGATTCCTCCCAATTGATGAACCCAGAAGCATCAATGGACCATGAGGAATTGTTTCCCCACCTCAATTTCGTCGTTTGATCACACATTGATCACGACTCAAGCTCGATATCTCTCACTGTTACCAAACCCGTTCAGAGCCAAATGAGCCTCAATTCATCTCGTTTTTGATCTGGTTCCACTCGTCTCAACCTCAGGAAGCTATTTCCAATCTCCAATTCGATCATCACAGCTCAATTCTTCCAATTTGATTTTCCCTCCCAAAACTCAAAATCCGAAATTCCAGTTCGATAGTTCCCCTCAATCCCTCGTGTTTTCCTCACTCAATTAGTCTCTGAATTCTCTCCAATTTCCGTTCACAAGTTTAGTGGATAGGGAGGAGATTAAGGGTGGAAGGATTTTGAATTTTGGTGGTGCCCGGGTTAAGAAAACACAGAAGAGAAAATGGAGGTTTAATGGATTTTTAATTAATTAATCATCACTAAAACACAATAATTATATTCTCCCCAAAACAAGGATCCTGGTTTTAGGCCTCAATTTAAGGGATGAGTGACAAGTGTCACTCATCCAAGTGTGTTCAGTCACCGGGTACTGTTCATATTAAAATATTATTTTATTCCCGGTTCGTTCGGTTAATCGAGCCCGATTCCGTGACCATAACTTCGTCGTCGAATCTCCGATTTCGGCATGCCGCCTGTCGTTGGATTCGTATCGACGAGACCTACGTAACGGTCCTTGGCCCTCGTCCATCGGACCTCCCGATCAAAAAGTCAACATTTGGCCCCTAACATGCCAAATTACCAAAATACCCCTCAACTTCCGAACGTCATAACTTTCTCTACGAATGTCGGAATCGAACGTGCCACCTGTCTATGAACTCGTGACGTCCCGAACTACGTCACAGTCATCGGTCAAAGTCCATTTGACTGCCCGAACTAAAAGTCAACATTTTACCCACGCTAGGGGCAAAACGGTCATTTTGCACGTTTCGTCTGATTTCACTCAACTAATCCCCGATTAGTCATTCTAAATCATAATTAATTAATATTCAATCCCGATATTCGGGACGGGTCATTACAGAATGAGGACCTTCGACGACTGCACTGTGTTCTTCGCAAAATCGAGTTCGATTAAATGGGATTAAGGTAAGTTTTATGTAATTTGAGTTTACAAAACCTCAATTAAGTCTATAACAATGCTGATGGACGATTGAATTGCAGAAAGTGATGTCGAATTGATAGCAATCGAACCAGGTCACCTCGCGGGTCGTAGGATCTATTTAACAGTTAAACGGGTGAGGAATGAGACTGTACAGGTTACTGTAGCTGGCGCATGGGGGCGCGTGAGTGGGAATCTCGAAGTGTGTTCAACATGACTTTTGTCCTATTTAATGTAACGAACATTTTGGCACTGGTTTCTAGGAAATCGGACACCGTTTCGATATTGTTTCGAGGGTCCGAAGGTTTATATTACGGTTAAAATACGTATTTAAATCCCAGAAAAAATGGGGAAAATTATATGAGGTATATTGAGATGTTGGTAACCCTCGATAATGATTTTGGACATGAATGGTGACTTCCGGAATTCACGGAAAAACGTACAGCTCAGAAAGCGAGCGATATGGACGGTGTGTGAGTGGACTTTTGTTTTTTACCCTGAATGCATGCATATATGTTTTAAATGATTTCTTATATGACGTGAAATGATTTGGCATAATTGATGTTTCGATATGATGATTTCCGGATTTTGGGAATATTATATTATTTTATATGATTTTGGGCACATTTTTCGAGAAAATTTTAAAACTGATGTTTTGGGCGAAGGCCCGGGATTTGAGCTTAGTTTTTACTCGAATTATGAGCCGGGAAATTGACTTGATGAAATTGAAATGCTTTTGACTATCGTTTATGGATTTGCGTGATTATGATAGATTTGTGGAACGTGCTTTGTGAAAGCTATGTTTCGGGCAGAGGCCCTGTTGAAATGTTTTTTATTTGAATTGAGATTTAAATGGTTTTAAAATGAGATTACTAGATTTGGTGACTGTTCCACATATACCATCCTCTGTGATTTGATAGTCTCCTCCAGACGTCGTAGATCCTGGAGTAGTCAAGATCCACTACCTGGAGATGAGTAGCTCCGAGGGAGGCTCAGTCTCAGGAGTGTGAGATTATGATGATATCCTCCAGACGTCGTTGATCCTGGAGATGATATCACCCCAGATGTCGTAGATCCTGGGGAGGTACTCGGACATGAGACACCCGAGTTGCACGCGTTGCATTGATATCGTGACGGGTTACTTGGATATTGAGGATTGGTGGTATTGATGATTTATTGATATTTGTGTCCAGATGCGTTATATTGTGCACTGATTTGAGAAATCTATGTTTTATGTCGTGCACTGATTTGAGCCACATGAGTTTTATGGACCATGGGAAAACATGTTTTGATTTTATTGGTTCACTATTCATACTTGATTTATTGCACACTATGATTCATGTTTTATGATATGCATGCATGTTTGTGAAACTGGAGGGTAAGAATGTATTATGATGAATGTATTTCTAAATGTTTCTTTTTGTCCACTCACACCTTCTCTGTTTTATTGACCCTCCAGGTGGTGGCGCGATGATCGAGGCTGATCGGGAGGTGGAGGCATGAGTAGGCACAAGTACTGTTATCCCTTGTTTGGCAAGTACTGAGGGTAATTTTGGAACTTCAGTTGACTTGTCAGACGGGAGCAGGACCGGGCATGGTTATCTATGTCCTTCGGGGACGGGTCCTGTCACTCCTTCTCTTTCTCTCTTTGAAAATCACCAAATGGGCCTCTTTCATCCAGAAACTTCATCTTTATCACTGGTAAGCTACCAAAACCCAACTATCCCCAAACCTCACAAAAAAGTTTAAAAACCAAATCACTTCTTTGATGAAACCTCTCCCTCCCTCTAGAATCTAAACCGACCCTTACCTTTGTTGAACTTCAACCTGCCTTCACCTTCGGCAATGCCTTCGCGCTAGCTACAACGGTCAATCTCGGCCTGAGATTTAACTTTCTTGTCTACCAAATCACTTCTCTGATGCAAACTCTCCCTCCCTCTAGAGTCTAGACCCACATTTACCTTTGTCGAACCTGAACATGCCTCCACCTTTGCCAAGGCCTTCGCGCCAGCTACAGTGGCCAATCGCGGCTCGAGATTTGACTTCCTTGGCTGTGTTGTTGATGGGCACAACAAATTTGTCTCCCTCACAAGTTTTGGTGGTTTTTGTTTGTTTTCCAGGAAGAGCACAACCACCAGTCTTCTTTATATGTGGGGGGATAGTGTTAGGTGTTCATCGAATGCCCTAATCTAGGTTTTAGGGGTTTTTGAATTTCTGGGTTTTGTGTTTAGATTTGTTCGAATGCTCCAATCTTGATCTTTATTTGTTCGAATGTTTCTATTTTATAAGTTTTTTGGATTTATGGGTTTTAGGGGTTTTGAATCTCTGGGCTTCGTGTTTAGATCTAATTTCAAAATACATGAGCCTTCTTGACTCTGATATGGTTACGCAATCCTGGTGCTGTGGCATGGATGAGGTTGATGAAGCTGAGGATGTGAGGGTGATTATCGAGGCGGTGTCCGATCGACACGAAACTAGTCCCAAAATGTTCGTTACATCGAATAGATGACTTCACGTGTTGAATAATTCTCCAAATTATAGGCCATAAGCCCGCACGCGTCCCAAGATGTAACGACCCGTCCCTATTTCCAGGATTAGATTAGTGACTAATCACGATTAGTGAGGCTAATCCATGATTAGTTGGGCAAAATCGGATGAACGATACAAAATGACCGTTTTGCCCATAGTCGTGGAAAAATGTTGACTTTTCATTCTGGCGGTCAAATGGACTTTGGCCGATGACCGTGACGTAGTTTGTGACATCACGAGTTCATAGACAGGTGACACGTTCAATTCCGACGTTCGAGGAGGAAGTTATGACGTTCGGAAGTTTAGGGGCATTTTAATAATTTTGGTTAAAAAGGGGCAAATGTTGACTTTTTTACCGAAAGGTCCGATGGCTGAGGGCCGAGGACTATTACGTAGATAAGGACGATACGAATCTATAGACATGCCGCATGCTGAAATCAGACTTCGAACGGGGAAGTTATAGGTCACGGAAGTTCGATTTCACTATGCACGTACTTCGAGACGGGGATAATTTGGCAAAATTTGATTGGGCTAGATATTTTAGGTGGGTCCCATGGATGAGTGACAAGTGTCACTCATCCCATTGGTTAAAACCCCTAAAAAGGGGATCTCACTTAATTAAATAATATTAATTAATTAATTTTATAATCTAATCCACACCTCATTCAATCCTAGCCCTCCATTCTATTTTAATCTTTCAATCCTCACCATCAATTCCATCTCCCTCTCATCAGCCATCATTCTCCTTCTTTGTTTCTTCAAACCCGAAACCCCCCTTTCCCCCTCCTCCCTCCATGTTCTTCATTCTTCATTCTTCTTCAAACACACAAACACCATACCTCCATCATCCATCCTTTGAGTGTGTGTGCTGAGTGTGACCGTGTGAGTGAGTGAGGGAGGACTGAGAGGCTGGACGGCCAGCCACAGTGGGGAAAGCCAACCCGTGAGGTAAGGTTTATTCAAAAATTGGAAAATGAGATTTTGAGGTTTCTAGCTTATTCTATTGATTGGGTTATGCTTTTGGGGACCTAGGGGGAGGAATGGGATGGTTTTTGAGTGCTTGGACGCCCGGGAAGCACGGCGGAGGGAGGTTGCAGCCGCAACCACCATGGCCGATCAAGGAGGTATGGCTTTTGTGTTTTTCCTTCGATTTTTAATGTCTAAAAAGATTAGAAATGAGATTAGGATCATATTAGGATTAAAATAGAATGAAATGGACCCAGAATCGGTCCAAAAAACTAGAGAAAACCGAGGTTGAAGACGAATGAACAGTACTGTGAACAGTAACGTGAACAGTCTGGAGGTTGAAGACGATGCACAGTGTTTTCGACCTTCTAGGGCACGTGAGGGCGCGTGGGCCATAATTTGGGGAAGTGTTCAACACGGAAATCTTCTATTCGATGTAACGAACATTTTGGGACTGGTTTCGTGTCAATCGGACACCGTCTCAATATGTTTCGGGGCATCGGAAGGTTTAGGGTCAGCTTAAACATAGTTAAAAGTACGGAAAAATTACGGGACTTTGATAGGAGGTTAATTAAGTAGTTAGTAACCTTCTATTACGATTTGGACAGGTTTGGGAGTCCCGGTGACAGTGATCGGCTCGGGAGAGCATACAACACGCAAATCGAGGCGGCATCTCGGACGGTCTGTGAGTGGACCTTGTTTTCTAAATTGGTGCATGTATAAATGTTTCTTATATGTTTTAAATACTTGTTTGTGATGCCATGAGTGCATTTGGATGTGCGGTTACGTATAGGCACGTATTTTGAGGTTTCAGCCCTATACGGTGCCTATACGGGTCGGTATTTCTTTATCGGTCTAAATGAAATGGTTTTGGATTTCAAAAGGATAAACTCGGGTATGAGACCCATTTGGTTTTGTCTCGGGCATATGACCTTAGATATCGGGCACCGTGCCCAGCTGATATCATATGTTCGGGCACGAGACCTAGTTATTTTACGGTTTATGATTTCGGGTCAGGGACCCTAGATGGATTTCCAAGTTCATGACAGATTATGGGAACCGGCATGAACTCTGGAAAGGTCATTGTGGTTCATGACGGTTTATGGGAACCGTTATGAACCTTTTTCAGGTCATTCTGGTTCATGACGGTTTATGGGAACCGGCATGAACCTTGGTTAATGGATGTTATGGATCATGACGGTTCAGGGGAACCGGGCATGAATGTTTATGTTATGTATATATATGTTCATATACCTTCCTTTACTTGTTCTTCTATCTCCTCCGGGGAGGGTCGTTGGCCTGGGTGGACCCCGGAGTAGTCACGGGGCACCGACTGAGTGGAGTCACCCCCCAGTTGGGTTCCTTACTCTCAGGAAGACTATGGTTACTATTACCTCGGGTAGCGTCAGTGGTCTACGGACATTGATCTTGACTTTGAGAAGACTCGGATTGAGACCTGGGTAGCACACGCGTAGCTTTGGAAACCGTGACAGGATTGGTTGTGTGAATTATATTTATATATGATGTATGCTATATGTGATATATGATATGATGTATGATGTGTGTTTACACAGGTTTTGGGCAGTGGCCCGTATGGTTAGTTTCTTATGATTTGGACTGAGTCCCTTATGGATTTGGGCAGTGGCCCGTGTACTTGATTTCATTATGGTTTTACTGGATAAATGGTTTTCGAATGCATGCATGCTTTTTAGTGAAGGGTACAAATGTCTTCTCGTTAAAATGTTTTTATAAACTCTTGTTTTGTCCAAGCACAGCTTTTAATGTTTTGACTGCCCTTCAGGTTGACATCGGATGTGGACTGTAGCAGAGACCTAGATATCACATACCTCCTCCGGATCCTGGCGTACTCTGATAGCCCGCGAGGGTAAAGGTCGGAAATATCCCTTGTCTAACACTTCGTGTCAGACGGGAGCAGTGTCATCCCGCACTAATCTCGGGGGGATTGGGATGGGTCCTATCACAAGAAACCACTATGCACTGTTCATCGTCACCTACAATAACTGAACCGGTTTTCTGGTTCTGGACCGGTCTGAACCGGCATGACCGGTTCGACAGTTTTCCCCCTTGTTTTGGTCCGATTCAAGCCTTAATTAATCCTATAATTCCTATTTCTTCATTCCCTATCCATTCCAATTAACAAACCTAACTAAAATCGCATAAAATCCCACGGTTCCAAATTGAACATCACGGTTCAAGTTTCCCAATTAGCCTCCACGGAGTCTCAGCCGTTAAACCCCATTAAAACCTTCCTAAAATGTCCCTAGCAACCTAAATAACCCATTAAAACCGATACAAATGGCCCATAATCACAGAAATGGAAAATGGATCAAAATCGGTTAAACCGATTACCTACACGTTTTCCTCCTCCTAGCCGCCATCCACGGCGGTTCTGGCTATCCAGCAACCGTCCTCCGTCATTCTCTCACTCTCTAGTCTCTCTGGCATGATCATCTGGGTTATGGGTTTGGATTGGTTCAAGAGAGGTGGGATCGGGTTTGTTTAGGGAGAAAGGAAAATGATCGATGAAGATGATATGCATGAAGGAAAAGAGATGGCCTGTGGATGGGTGACACTTGTCACTCATCCATTGGGTAGGGATTAAATATCTGGGGCCCACTAGACTCCAAAAGTTAACTCGTTTCGTAATTCGTGCAATAGTACTTCGAAACTTCCTTGAACCGTAACTTCGTCGTCGAACGTCCGAATTGGATGACAGGACCCATCCCAATCCCCCCGGGATTAGTGCGGGATGACCCTGCTCCCGTCTGACACGAAGTGTCAAACAAGGGATATTTCCGACCTTTGCCCTCTCGGGCTATCAGAGTACGCAAGGATCCGGAGGAGGTATGTGATATCTCGGTCTCTGCTACAGTCCACATCCGATGTCAACCTGAAGGGCAGTCAAAACATTAAAAGTTGTGAGTGGACAAAACAAGAGTTTATAAAAACATTTCATAAGAAGACATTTGTACACTTCACTAAAAAGCATGCATGCATTCGAAAACCATTTATCTGAAATAAACCATATGTGGGAACTAAGCCCAAAACCAAGGTTGAAAGAACCATCATGAAAACGACCATACGGGCCACTGCCCAAATCCACAAGGGACTCGGCCCAAACCATAAGAAACCAAGTACACGAGCCACTGCTCAAATCCTGTGTAACCACACAGCACATATCATATATCATATTTATATCACATACACATATAATTCACACAACCAATCCTGTCATGGTTTCCAAAGCTACGCGCGTGCTACCCAGGTCTCAATCCGAGTCTTCTCAAAGTCAAGATCAATGTCCGCAGACCACTGACCCTACCCGAGGTAATAGTAATCATACCCTTCCTGAGAGTAAGGAACCCAACTGGGGGGTGACTCTACTCAGTCGGTGCTCCATGACTACTCCGGGGTCCACCCAGGCCAACGATCCTCCCCGGAGGAGATAATAGAAGTAAAGGAAGGTATATGAATACATATATATACATAATATAAACATTCATGCCCGGTTCCCTTGAACTGTCATGATCCATAACATCCATTAACCAGGGTTCATGCCGGTTCCCATAAACCGTCATGAACAAGAATGACCTGACAAAGGTTCATGCCAGTTCCCATACACCGTCATGAACCACAATGACCTTTCCAGAGTTCATGCCGATTCTCGTAAACCGTCATGAACTTGGAAATCCATCTAGGATCCCTGACCCGAAATCATAAACCGTAAAATAACTGGGTCTCGTGCCCGAACATATGACATCAGCTGGGCACCGTGCCCGATATCTAAGGTCATATGCGCGTGACAAAACCAAAGGGGTCTCATATGACAGGACCCATCCCAATCCCCTCGGGATTAGTGCGGGATGACCCTCCTCCCGTCTGACACGAAGTGTCAGACAAGGGATATTTCCGTCCTTTGCCCTCCCGGGCTATCAGAGTACGCCAGGATCTGGAGGAGGTATGTGATATCTCGATCTCTGCTACAGTCCACATCCGATGTCAACCTGAAGGGCAGTCAAAACATTAAAAGCTGTGAGTGGACAAAACAAGAGTTTATAAAACATTTCATAAGGAAGACATTTGTACCCTTCACTAAAAATCATGCATGCATTCGGAAAACATTTAGCCAAAGAAATCATATGTGGGAACTTAGCCCAAATCAGAAATAAACCAAGGTCGAAAGGTCCACAATGAAAACGACCAGACGGGCCACTGCCCAAATCTATACGAAACCAACAAGGGCCTCAGCCCAAAACCATGATCAATCAAATATACGGGTCACTGCCCAAAACCTGTGTAACCACACGTCACATCCATACATCATATATACATATAAGTCATACAACCAATCCTGTCACGGTATCCAAAGCTACGCGCGTGCTACCCAGGTCTCAATCCGAGTTTTCTCAAAGTCAAGATCAATGTCCGCAGACCACTGACCCTACCCGAGGTAATAGTAATCATAGCCTTCCTGAGAGTAAGGAACCCAACTGGGGGGTGACTCCACTCAGTCGGTGCTCCGTGACTACTCCGGGGTCCACCCAGGCCAACGACCCTCCCCGGAGGAGATAATAGAAGTAAAGGAAGGTAGATGAACATATATATATATACATAACATAATATCCATGTCCGGTTCCCTGAACCGTCATGATCCATAATATCCACCAAGGGTTCATGCCGGTTCCCATAAACCGTCATGTACCGTAATAACATAACCAGGTAACATGCCGGTTCCCATAAACCGTCATGTACCGTAAGGACCAACAAGGTTTCATGCCGGTTCCCATAAACTGTCATGAACCGGGAAATCCATTTAAGTTTCCCTGACCTGAAATCAAAACCGTAAAGTAACCTGGGTCTCGTGCCCAAACATAGGACATCAGCTGGGCACCGTGCCCGATATCTGAGGTCATATGCCCGAGACAAAACCAAATGGGTTTCATACCCGAGTTTATCCTTTTAGAAATCCAAAACCATTTCATTTAAATGAATAAAGAAATACAGACCGTATAAGCACCGTATAAGGCCGAAACCTCGAAATACGTGCTTATACGTAACCACATACAAATGCACCCATGACATCATCAAACATGTAATAAAACCTATAATAAACATTTATGCATGCACCAATTTAGAAAACAAGGTCCACTCACAGACCGTTCGAGCTGCCGCCTCGATTTGCATGCCATTCGGCTCCCCGAGCCGATCACCATCACCGGGACTCCCAAACCTGTCCAAATTTTAATAGAAGGTTAATAACTACTTATTTAACCTCCCATCAAAGCCCCGTAATTTTCCCGAACTTTTAGCCATTTTTAAGTCGACCCTAAACCTTCTGATACCCCAAAAACTATCGAAATGATGTCCGATTGACACGAGACCAGTCTAAAAATCTTCGTTACATCGAATAGAAAATTTCCCGTGTTGAGCACTTTCCCAAATTATGGACCATGCGCCCTCACGTGCCCTCACGCGCCCCAAGAAGGGCCAGATTACTGTTCATCATCAGCAAGCTCCAGCGGACCGGTTTTCCTGTGCTGGACCGGTTCACCTGGTTTGGCCGGTCCAACTGGACCGGCGTGACCGGTTCACAGCCCTAGACATCCCATTTTTCATCCTAGTTCTTCCTTTTCGATTCCTTTCTTCCTATTTTGATGTTTTCTATCCATTTCAATCCTTAAACGCAACCGAAAACGTCTAAAACCCTTCGTTTGATTTTGAACCAAACGGTTCAATGTTTTCCCAGCCACCCTCACGGCTGCTCAGTCCAAAACCACCACCCAGACCTCCTTAAAACCTCCCTACAACCTCAATAAACTCAACCTAATCATCCAATACCGTCCATGATGCCAAAATCAAAATAAAAGGGAGAAATGGGCTTACCGAGCTCTCGGTTTCCACTTGGCCTCCACGGCCGTTCACGGCGGCCCAGCCCGTCCCTCTGCCACCATCTTCATCACCTCACGACCCTCTCTCATCTCCCTTCACACTCTAGCCACAAATGATGAGGTATGGCCGAGATGGAAGATCGGTTTGCACGGTTAAGGGGGGGTGGGGGGGGGGGGGGGGGATCCATTGGGCCTTGGAATAAAATCTGGGCCCCACTAAAGTCCAAAACTTAAGTCGTTTTGTAATTCGTGCAATAGTGCACTTGAACTTCCGTGAACCGTAACTTCGTCGTCGAACGTCCGAATTCGACATGCCGCATGTCTATGGATTCGTATTGTCCTTATCTACGTAATAGTCCTTGGCCATCGGACATCCCGGTCAAAAAGTCAACTTTTGACCCCATTTAACCAAAATTACCAAAATGCCCCTAAACTTCCGAACGTCATAACTTCCTCCTCGAACGTCGGAATTGAACGTGTCACCTGTCTATGAACTCGTGACGTCACGAACTACGTCACAGTCATCGGTCAAAGTCTGTTTGATCTCCCGAATGAAAAGTCAACGTTTTGCCACGACTAGGGGCAAAACGGTCATTTCTCATCGTTCGTCCGATTTCGCTCTACTAATCACGGATTAGCCTCACTAATCATGATTAGTCACTAATCTAATCATGGAATTTGGGACGGGTCGTTACATCATACCCGAGTTTATCCTTTTGAAATCCAAAACCATTTCATTTAGACCAATAAAGAAATACCGACCCGTATAGGCATCGTATAGGGCCGAAACCTCGAAATACGTGCCTATACGTAACCACACATCCAAATGCACTCATGGCATCACAAACAAGTATTTAAAATATATAATAAACATTTATGCATGCACCAATTTAGAAAACAAGGCCCACTCACAGACCGTCCGAGTTGCCGCCTCGATTTGCGTGCCATAGGCTCTCCCAAGCCAATCACTGTCATCGGGACTCCCAAACCTGTCCAAATTGAAATAGAAGGTTACTAACTACCTTATTAACCTCCTACCCAAGCCTCATAATTTTCCCGAACTTTTAACTATTTTTAAACCGACCCTAAACTTTTGGACAGCCCGAAACCTATCGAAACGATGTCCGATTGACGCGAGACTAGTCCCAAAATCTTTGTTACATCGAATAGAAGATTTCATATGTTGAACACTTCCCCAAATTATGGCCCACGCGCCCCTAGAAGGCTCAGATCACTGTTCATCGTCCCTAACCTTGGACTGAACCAATTTTTACTGTTCACGGCACTGTTCACCCGTCTTCAACCTCGGTTTTCGGACCGATTTTAGGTCAATTTCATCTCATTTTGATCCTAATGCCTTCCTACATTCATTTCCTACCTTTTAGACATTAAAAAACCGAAGAAAACCATCAAAAAACCGTACCTTCCGATCGGCCATGGTGGTGGCGGTTTCCTCCGCCGTCCACCACCCTTCCCGGCCTTCTTAGCTTCCCTTTATGATCTTAAATGGTTCCTATAACCTCCAGAAACTTTTTCCAATTAATGAAAATCACCCAAACTCCTTAAAACCCGAAAACATATTTTTGAAACCATTACCTCACGGTTTGGACTTTCCCCCACCGTGGCCCTCCGTTCAAACCAATAGCACCACCGTGCTCGTCTCATCTCCCTCTTCAAGTTCACTTCTTGGGCCACCATTGTTAGACACGGTTTAGGGAAGGTGGTGAGGTGTTTGTGTTTTGAAAAAAAAATGGAGGATGAACAAAAATGGAAGGGGGGGTGCGGGTTTGACACGACCCATCCCAATCCCCCCGGGATTACCATGGAATGTGACGTGCTCCCGTCTGACAAGAGGCGCCAGACAAGGGATAACCGATTGCCATTGCCCAAACGGGCTTCCAGAGTGCGTAAGGATCGATGGAGGAGGTGTGCGATGCTCAAGTCTCTGCTGTAGTCGTATCCGGAATCAACCTGAAGGGCATTGAAAACAAAAGCTGTGAGTGGACGAAAATAAACAAGTCTGTTGAAAACATTTATAAGACATTTATGCCCCTCAGTAAAATCATATGCACGCACCAAAAACCAATAATCCCATATATATTTAGAAATAACCATTAGGGCCTTAGCCCGGAAACCAAAGTATAGTTTCACATTCCAAAAGTCAATCCAAGAGTTATTTCATAAATCCAGTAATATAAACCATAAGGCATATAATAATAACCATAAGTATAATTTTAGTTGCTGCACTATACACTCCAATCCCGACATCCCTGATGTCTGACGTCCCTGACGTCCAATAAGGTCACAATCACAAGGCTACGCGTGCCACTCGGGTCTCAATTTCCGAGTTCAATCCCCGAACCCCGTTCGGGTACAGCATCCCCGATGCTTAGCGTCATAGACGCTGGACGTACTAGACGTCCGTGACCTCTCCGGGGTACCTCGCCGGAGGAGACAATATAATATGGAAGGATCTATACAGTGCAGTACCAAATACATTTTATTGATATCCACATGCAAAACATATAGGTATACATAGATAAAATCCGAACCAATCGTTACGTTTCATCAAACGGGTCTCATGCCCAAATACCGTGAAACGTGCCATAACCGAAATATCATCAAAACCATTTATAGATTCCAGCATGTGAACATATATAAAATGTAAACCAGGAAACATTTATTCAATTCCATTTTAGGGTCCCCGACCCGCAATCACGTGTAGAAATCAACTGGGCCCCTAGCCCGATTCCACAAGTTAACTGGGCCCCTGGCCCGATCCACATGTTAACTAGGCCCCTGGCCCGATTTCATAGTTCAACTGGGCCCCTGGCCCGATTTTACATTATTCAAGTTCGTAACCGTTTCATGAAATCATATCCAACCACATTTATGGAAATCGGTGAAAATCCAGAAAATCTCGGTTTACGTGCAAATACGTAATTCACCTCGAAATGCGTGAAATCATTTTAAATTCACCGATATCCAAAGTAAATCATTTGATCATAATTATAACAATCATAAAACAGTTATGCATGCATCGAATTTATGAAACCAATGTCCACTCACAGACCGTTTAACCAAGCGCCTCGATACGCGTGCCATAGGCCTTCCCGGGCCACCTCACTATCACCGAGACTCCCAATCCTGTTCAAATCAATTTAGAGGATCACTAACCTCATCATTAACATCCTATTCAAGTCCCGTAATTTTCCCGAATTTTTAAGTATTTTTAAATTGGATTTAAAACCTTCGGACATCCCGAACAATATCGAGACGGTATCCGATCGACACGAAACCAATCCCAAAATGTTCGTTACAATGTATAGGTCATGTTGACCTCACCTCGAGATTCGTGTCCACGCACCGTCACGCGCCGCCGTGAGTGGCTGCGCGTGAAAGCCACGCGCCTGCTACAGTGCTCCTTCCTCACCCGAATGACTGGTAAACGGGTCTGATTACCCGCGATAGGATCCGGTTCAATCACCCTCAATTCGATACCGATTCCATCAATTCAAAATTCCATTAGCATCGAATTAGATTCAATTAGGGATCTGTGGACTAAATTACACACAATCATACCTCAAACCTTAAGATCAAGGATGATCACACGAAGAACAATCCGATCGTTGTTCATCATCCGAAATCCTCCCATGTCAATCGATTCTTTCAATTGATGCATCCATTAGCATCGTGAGACCATAATGAACACAATCCCCAGTCCAATTGCATCACTCCGAGCTTCAAATCCCACGACTCAAGCTCGAAATTTCTGAAGCTACAGTAGTTCCGTTCATCCTCAAACGGCCCTCAATCCGCTTCGTTCCTTCGACGAAAATGATCGTGGCAATCCCAGAAGACTCAAACCAATCTCCAATTTGATCGTCAAGGCCCAAAACTTCCAATTCGATTTTCCCCCCGAATTTCGGAATTTTCGAAATTCCAGCCCCCAGCTCTCAATTCGTCCCTCGTGTTTCCCCAAATCATTCCAGTCTCAATTCTTGTCAATTTCGTTCACAAAAACAGTGGATAGAGAGGAGATTAAGGGTAGGAGAAAATTGAAGTTGATTGTTCACGGTTGAAGAAATTGAAGGGATTAATGGAGGAATAATTCAATTAATTAATCAATCATAATGTTCCCCCATGTTACAATTATACTAAACAATTCAGGGATAGATCGTACTAGCCATCCACCCAGCTCAAACATGGCTCCAACTCACGGCTGTTCAAAATCACAGTCCAAATTACCATTCTGCCCTTGTGCAGAAAATTACCAAAATGCCCCTCACGCATCCTGACCCGTAACTCGGTCATACGGACTCCGTTTTTGACGTGCCACCTGTCGTTGGATTCGTATCGACGAGACCTGTGCAACGGTCCTTGGCCCTCGGCCATCGGACATCCCGGTCAAAAAGTCAACATTTGGCCCCTAATATGCCAAAATTACGAAAATGCCCTTGCACTTCCGTACATCATAACTTCTTCCACGAACGTCGGAATCAAACGTGCCACCTGTCTATGAACTCGTGACGTCCCAAACTACGTCACGGTCATCGGTCAAAGTCCATTTGACCATCCGAATTAAAAGTCAACGTTTTGCCCACACCCAGGGGCAAAACGGTCATTTTGCACAATTCGTCCGAAATCGCCCAACTAATCCCAGATTAGTAAATCATAATTAAATATTATTAAATCCCGATATTCGGGACGGGTCGTTACAACCTTCCCTCCTTAAAGAATTTCGTCCTCGAAATTACCAATCTCCTTATTCCACAACCACCACGTGGAAAACATTTCGACCACACATCTGTGTACACTTGTACACCCACATACTGGGACAACACCAGCCTCGTTTGTACCCAGACATCCCATCACAGTCATACGTCACAATCAACAACACTCGACCACCTCGAGTGGACATAATCACCTGATTCGCGATAAAATCGCTTAACCATTTAGCTGACTCCTTCAGCTAAATGGTTCCTTTCCATTATCAATATATCCTTACATTTGCTCCCCTTGGGAGTCACCAAATCTCATTTGTCAGTCCACGCCGACACCATCAGTCAAACTGTCACCACTAAGCTTTACCACCCTAGTAAAGCCCCAACCATCTGTCTGTCCGTGACAACACCACGTACTACATCACTCTCGATGTAGCGCAAGATCAACCACATGATCTCAATTCGCAGGGCAAGCCCATTCCTGCGACATAAATAAATCTCAATGTCCATAATCGCCGACTCCCTCAGCGAACCAAGACGCTGGGAAATCACGGTGTGATCAAGTCACACAAGGCTACTCGTGGTTACTCAGACCACCAATTCACTCATCCTGAGTGTGCGTATACCGTCAACTAACCCAATCAAGTGGCGCAACTGGAACACATTGAATACCAGCCCAGCAGTGAACACACATCTCAATACTAGGGTTCCACAAGCCAACCATGGCTAAGAGCACCTGCTCATAAAATCACTGAACCCGACAAGATCAATCTGCCCAGCGCACAGTATCCAATGTCCAGTCCACAATACAGCCAAACAAATGATATCAGAACCAATCCGATTACCAACACATTAGTTACACACCACTGGTACATCCCATGTACCGCCATTAGGCACCACTCAGCCTAACCAGTATAAATCCTCGTACCCTGTACGTACCTCAATCCATCAATCTGACTATAGCCACCCAGGTCATAGCCAAACACGTTCCAATAATGAAGTACCTTGGCCCAAACCAACATGAGACAAAGCGAACTCCACCCATCATCCAGTTCTAGTTCTGAATCCGAATTCGCAATTTCGAATGAAATTCCGAATCCAAACCCAAACATCATATTTTATTCCATGTCCAAATCCGAATCCGAAATCATTATTCCGTAAGCTAGCATTGGAATAATCATTCCGCACCCAAATCCAGTAATCCATTTTCGAGCTTCGCAATCGAATCCTGAATCGTCACCCAGAAATTCGATTCCAAAACCCAAAACCTCGTTTACGTCCATCAAGACGTAACATAACCGAACCTATCGGTTACCTGTCAAAAACACTCGATTGACTTCATAGGGAAGCCAATCCCAATATTCACACGTCAAAGGTTGACAAAATCCGACCACATCGGAAACCTACTCAACCAAGTCACAAACCATATGGACTTCACTCCGAAAAGAAGTTCAGTCCCGTCATTTACGACTCACATACCAAGGTAAGAGTGATAAACTCTCCACCCATCTGGATCATCAAGATCACAATCCAGATCCATCGCTACGTCACCCGACAAGCAACATTACGATCCTAGATCGTCACATCATCCAAAGTCGACAACATCGCAAATCAGATCCACCTAGGATCCACACATGCTCACATAGCTAACAATCCATCTGAAAGCTGATCGTAGGGTCTTACACCCTCAATTAAATCATTCGTCAAGTTTCCCTCGGTGGAAAGATGACCTCGCATTTCACCACCAAATCCAAGATCATACAAAACTTCTTGTGTCCAATGACCCAAGGCCAAACCTGGGTCCACCTACCAATACACGCTCAACGTACTGGTAGCAACAATCATCATCTGCCACGGCAGGAAATATGAAGTCAACCCTAATGACTTCGGAATACCAATCACCGATGCGGAAACGAGCACTCCTCTCGTCTCCCAATCACAACTCTCCCCGAAACGGGAGTTCCAACCATGTTGGAAACAGACATGCTCCCAATGAGATGTCAAGTCCAACCACTGGACTGCCCATGTCCATACCTTACTTGGACCACCACGTGTCCAAGATCAATTCATTACTCGGACCCCACGTCCGCCAATACTCATGTATGCACACACCCCGATTCCGAACGGAATCCACAACTCTGCCTGGATGTGCATACCATACAGCTTCCGTCTCACATCTCAACCTTAACAGGTTCAATCCTCAGGTTCCAAGTGATTCACAATCACAAAATCCCACATCAATACCACGAATGGTTTCCCCGACTTTTCCAATTTCAATAATTTCCTTGTATTTCCTGGGGATATAAGAAGTATACCATCATACCAATCTCGGAGTTGACAACAACTCCCCAAATCCCCCAATACACATGACCTAGGGGACAACATCCCAAGATTCCCCAAATTTTCAAGCATACCTTTTGATCCATTCATCACTTGTCATCATATATCTGTTAGGACTTATCCCAACACGTCACAATCTCCACTGGATCCCATCCAGTCCAAGACTCAACCACCACTGAGTCACAGATACCAATCATCTGTCCATCATGACAGTGTCACACCCCAAATGGTGGCTCCTCGTCATCACAATCACCGACACCGGTACCAGCACCAGTGCTAGTACCAGCACCACGCACCATCATCAATACCAGTATCAGCACACAGACATCCATACTAGTATTGGCATATAGGTACCAACATCCATACATAGCACACGAACACCCATGCTAGCACACGAACATCCATGCTAGCACACAGTGTGCAAGGTTGTTACCCTGGATCTCCGTTCATTCCGAACGACGATCCCGTAACACCACTCGTTCCCCACGACTATGGGTTCCTTCAATTTTTGCCATCGGCACATCAGGATAATGAACGTTCCCTGAACGTCCCCAAGTATTAAAACCACACTAACTACCCTCGATAGCCAGTTATCTCGACACAACTGTCGACCAACAGTCATCGTTGTCAAGATCCGTAACCACACCTCACACTAATATTCGATCCAACACGGGATTCCATATTTTATCTCATAACCGCATCCGTGGATCGAATCCCATAATCCAGACTAGACTCACTAGAGTCATCCACATGGTCATCCATGACCTCAGCCGCTCGTCGCAGCACAAGTTCTCACTTAAGGTTCACCTTTCGGTCCATCAATTATAAATTAGGGTTCCAAGGTCACACCCTAGGGTTCCACCGAACCCAACTGCCTTTTGCAGTAAAATCCACAACCTGACCGACCCCGCGGTCCTGACATCGTATAGACGTCCAATCCAATCGCTAACTCAACATAGGTTCCATCGTGGGTTCCACCACGAAGGTCATCGGCTAACTCCGATGCACCAACCCCCATACACTAGCCAACACTACTAGGGTCCAAAACTTAGACCAATACTCAACTGAGTTTCGTATTTCCATAACATTATTTCAAATGGGGTTCCCTGAACCCAGTTGTGCCCAGTAGCACAACAATCCATCATCACGTGACCGAACCGACGGTCCCACATTACCAATTAATCGTATACAACCCCACCTGGGTTGAATCGCAACAATGCACGGCGTATCGGGCCAAACACACCCAATCTACCAAAACTAACTATCAGGTTGACAACGGAACAGCAGCCCAAAGAGACATCACACCCTCGTCCTTTGCGCACAAAAGAGCAAAACCTGCTCTGATACCACTTGACACGACCCATCCCAATCCCCCCGGGATTACCATGGAATGTGACGTGCTCCCGTCTGACAAGAGGCGCCAGACAAGGGATAACCGATTGCCATTGCCCAAACGGGCTTCCAGAGTGCGTAAGGATCGATGGAGGAGGTGTGCGATGCTCAAGTCTCTGCTGTAGTCGTATCCGGAATCAACCTGAAGGGCATTGAAAACAAAAGCTGTGAGTGGACGAAAATAAACAAGTCTGTTGAAAACATTTATAAGACATTTATGCCCCTCAGTAAAATCATATGCACGCACCAAAAACCAATAATCCCATATATATTTAGAAATAACCATTAGGGCCTTAGCCCGGAAACCAAAGTATAGTTTCACATTCCAAAAGTCAATCCAAGAGTTATTTCATAAATCCAGTAATATAAACCATAAGGCATATAATAATAACCATAAGTATAATTTTAGTTGCTGCACTATACACTCCAATCCCGACATCCCTGATGTCTGACGTCCCTGACGTCCAATAAGGTCACAATCACAAGGCTACGCGTGCCACTCGGGTCTCAATTTCCGAGTTCAATCCCCGAACCCCGTTCGGGTACAGCATCCCCGATGCTTAGCGTCATAGACGCTGGACGTACTAGACGTCCGTGACCTCTCCGGGGTACCTCGCCGGAGGAGACAATATAATATGGAAGGATCTATACAGTGCAGTACCAAATACATTTTATTGATATCCACATGCAAAACATATAGGTATACATAGATAAAATCCGAACCAATCGTTACGTTTCATCAAACGGGTCTCATGCCCAAATACCGTGAAACGTGCCATAACCGAAATATCATCAAAACCATTTATAGATTCCAGCATGTGAACATATATAAAATGTAAACCAGGAAACATTTATTCAATTCCATTTTAGGGTCCCCGACCCGCAATCACGTGTAGAAATCAACTGGGCCCCTGGCCCGATTCCACAAGTTAACTGGGCCCCTGGCCCGATCAACATGTTAACTGGGCCCCTGGCCCGATTTCATAGTTCAACTGGGCCCCTGGCCCGATTTTACATTATTCAAGTTCGTAACCATTTCATGAAATCATATCCAACCACATTTATGGAAATCGGTGAAAATCCAGAAAATCTCGGTTTACGTGCAAATACGTAATTCACCTCGAAATGCGTGAAATCATTTTAAATTCACCGATATCCAAAGTAAATCATTTGATCATAATTATAACAATCATAAAACAGTTATGCATGCATCGAATTTATGAAACCAATGTCCACTCACAGACCGTTTAACCAAGCGCCTCGATACGCGTGCCATAGGCCTTCCCGGGCCACCTCACTATCACCGAGACTCCCAATCCTGTTGAAATCAATTTAGAGGATCACTAACCTCATCATTAACATCCTATTCAAGTCCCGTAATTTTCCCGAATTTTTAAGTATTTTTAAATTGGATTTAAAACCTTCGGACATCCCGAACAATATCGAGACGGTGTCCGATCGACACGAAACCAATCCCAAAATGTTCGTTACAATGTATAGGACAAAAGTCATGTTGACCTCACCTCGAGATTCGTGTCCACGCGCCGTCACGCGCCGCCGTGAGTGGCTGCGCGTGAAAGCCACGCGCCTGCTACAGTGCTCCTTCCTCACTCGAATGACTGGTAAACGGGTCTGATTACCCGCGATAGGATCCGGTTCAATCACCCTCAATTCGATACCGATTCCATCAATTCAAAATTCCATTAGCATCGAATTAGATTCAATTAGGGATCTGTGGACTAAATTACACACAATCATACCTCAAACCTTAAGATCAAGGATGATCACACGAAGAACAATCCGATCGTTGTTCATCATCCGAAATCCTCCCATGTCAATCGATTCTTTCAATTGATGCATCCATTAGCATCGTGAGACCATAATGAACACAATCCCCAGTCCAATTGCATCACTCCGAGCTTCAAATCCCACGACTCAAGCTCGAAATTTCTGAAGCTACAGTAGTTCCGTTCATCCTCAAACGGCCCTCAATCCGCTTCGTTCCTTCGACGAAAATGATCGTGGCAATCCCAGAGACTCAAACCAATCTCCAATTTGATCGTCAAGGCCCAAAACTTCCAATTCGATTTTCCCCCCGAATTTCGGAATTTTCGAAATTCCAGCCCCCAGCTCTCAATTCGTCCCTCGTGTTTCCCCAAATCATTCCAGTCTCAATTCTTGTCAATTTCGTTCACAAAAACAGTGGATAGAGAGGAGATTAAGGGTAGGAGAAAATTGAAGTTGATTGTTCACGGTTGAAGAAATTGAAGGGATTAATGGAGGAATAATTCAATTAATTAATCAATCATAATGTTCCCCCATGTTACAATTATACTAAACAATTCAGGGATAGATCGCACTAGCCATCCACCCAGCTCAAACATGGCTCCAACTCACGGCTGTTCAAAATCACAGTCCAAATTACCATTCTGCCCTTGTGCAGAAAATTACCAAAATGCCCCTCACGCATCCTGACCCGTAACTCGGTCATACGGACTCCGTTTTCGACGTGCCGCCTGTCGTTGGATTCGTATCGACGAGACCTGCGCAACGGTCCTTGGCCCTCGGCCATCGGACATCCCGGTCAAAAAGTCAACATTTGGCCCCTAATATGCCAAAATTACGAAAATGCCCTTGCACTTCCGTACATCATAACTTCTTCCACGAACGTCGGAATCGAACGTGCCACCTGTCTATGAACTCGTGACGTCCCGAACTACGTCACGGTCATCGGTCAAAGTCCATTTGACCATCCGAATTAAAAGTCAACATTTTGCCCACACCTAGGGGCAAAACGGTCATTTTGCACAATTCGTCCGAAATCGCCCAACTAATCCCAAATTAGTAAATCATAATTAAATATTATTAAATCCCGATATTCGGGACGGGTCGTTACAGGGTTTGTGAGAAACAAAGAAGAAGAATAATGGATGATGAGAGGGAGATGGAATTGATGGTGAGGATTGAAAGATTAAAATAAAATGGAGGGCCAAGATTTAGTATTGGGTGAGATTAATTATAAAAGTAATTAAATAATATTTTTTAATTTAAATAGATCCACAATTTAAGGGATTGGGCCAATGGGATGAATGACACTTGTCACTCATCCATGAGACCCACCTAAAATATCTAGCCCAATCAGATTTTGTCAAATCATCCCCGTCTCGAAGTACGTGCATAGTGAAATCGAACTTCCGTGACCTATAACTTCCCCGTTCGAAGTCCGATTTCAGCGTGTCGCCTGTCTATGGATTCGTAACATCCCGATCTACGTAACGGTCCTCGGCCCTCGGCCCTCGGCCATCGGACATCCCGATCAAAAAGTCAACTATTTGGCCCTTTAAACCAAAATTACGAAATTGCCTCTAAACTTCCGAACGTCATAACTTCCTCCTCGAACGTCGGAATTGAACGTGCCACCTGTCTATAAACTCGTGATGTCACGAAATACGTCACGGTCATCGATCAAAGTCCGTTTGACCGCTTTAACGAAAAGTCAATGTTTTGCCCACACCCAAGGGCAAAACGGTCATTTCGCATCGTTCGTCCGATTTCGCTTAACTAATCACGGATTAACCTCACTAATAATGATTAGTCACTAATCTAATCCAGGAATTCGGGACGGGTCGTTACATTCGTCGTGCCGCTTGTCTATGGATTCGTATCGTCCCGATCTACTTAACTGTCCTCGGCCCTCGGCCGTCGGATATCCCAGTCCAAAAGTCAACTATTTTGCCCCTTTTAACCAAAATTACCAAAATGCCTTTAAGCTTCTGAACGTCATAACTTCTTCCTCGAATGTCGGAATTGAACGTGCCGCCTGTCTATGAACTCGTGACGTCACGAACTACGTCACGGTCATCGGTCAAAGTCCATTTGACCGTCCGAATGTAAAGTCAACGTTTTTCCCACGCCTAGGGGCAAAACGGTCATTTTGCATCGTTCGTCCGTTTTCGCCCATAATCACGGATTAACCTCACTAATCGTGATTAGTCACTAACCTAATCTTGGAATTCGGGAAGGGTCGTTACAGTGATTGCCCTTTTTTTTCTTTCTAAATTTTTGCTTGTTGTCTTCCTTTTTATTATTTTTTTGCACAAACTATATAAAAGTACCCAAACTATAGTCGATTTCAAAAAGTACCTGAACTATAAAAAGTTACATTTTTATATCCAAACTATAATGTCAATTTCAAAAAGTATCTTTGTTAAGTTTTCCATCCAAAACTCAGTTAACTATCTATGTGGCAAAAATAAAATTCCACTCAGCATCTGATGTGGCAAATTTTCAATGGACATTTTGGGAACAATTTTAATTCATCTCTCTTCTTCCTATTCACCAATTCATCATCTTCATTTTCCCCAATTACTTCATCAATCATCCTCCAAAATCCAAAATTCAAAATCCAAAATCCAAAATTAATCTTCCAAAATCCAAATTAATCCTAATCCAAAATCCAAAATCTCTCTTTTTATATGCATCAAAAATAAAAAGAAAGTACTGTACAGTGTCCCTTTCGCTCTCTCTTGTGTTCGACGCAACGATCTTTCTCTCTTTGGGGTTTCTGTTGAATTCCTTCTATTAGATTTCAATTGCTCTTAGTTCTTTGGTTTCGATTGAATCAGTTGCCAAAGGATCGATCTTTGGATTCAATTTTAAGGGGTTGAGAGAGAAAAGAATTTAGGGGAATTAGGGACAATGGAAATGAGTTGTTCGAGTTGGTCAGGAAATCGGCAGAATGAAACATCTTGAGGAGTATTTTGGGGATTGGAAGAACTTGAGAAGCAGTGTAACTGGCTGGTTGACAGGACCCGTCCCAAATCTCTCGGGATTAGCATGGGGCGTGCCTGCTCCCGTCTAACACGAAGTGTCAGACCAGGGATATTTTCGTCATTTGCCCAACTGGGGCTATCAGAGTACCATAGGATTCGAAGGAGGAATGCGAAGGTCAAAAGCAACTATTGGCCCCTATTCACCCAAATTACCAAAATGCCCTCGAATTTTCGATCGTCACAACTTCTTCCTCAGATGTCAGAATCGAACGTGCCACCTGTCTATGAACTCGTGACGTCCCAAACTATGTCACAGTCATCGTCCAAAGTCCATTTGACCGTCCAAAAGAAAAGTCAATGTTTTGTCCATTCTAGGGGCAAAATCGTCATTTTGCACCGAACGTCTGCTAATCCTCGCCTAATCCCCAATTAGCCTCACTAATCCTTCATTAATCCATAATTTATCCCACTAATTTGGGACGGGTCGTTACACTGGTCTCCTCCATCTCCAACCACCCTTTTGTCCTCGTCATCCTAGATGGCCATCGACAGATTCTACACACCACTCGCTCCACCAATTTCTAGGCCTCATAAACCAACGCGGTCTCTAGTCCGAGTCCGATTGCGATCCAGAAAACCAGGATGACAAGAAATCAACATTGAGTCAAATCAGGTGGCGCAAATGGGTGATCTAGATGGCAATAACCAAAGGAAAAATCGAGACATAGGCTAACAGGAGCCATCCCAATCCCCCTGGATTTTCACAGGATGTGGCCTGCTCCCGTCTGACACCACTTTTCAGATAAGGGATAAATCTGTAACCTGCTCGGGGTTATCCACAGTCTACTAAGATATGTGGTGTGCGCTCCGGCATGTGTTGTCTCGGTCTCTACTACAACTCGCATTCACGATCAACCTGAAGGGTATCAAAAACCATAAAAGTCGTGAGTGGACAAAAGTAATCATTTATAAAAATTATTTATCAAAAAAATATTTATACCCTTCACGTAAAAGCATGCATACATCAGAAAATAAGTATTTCGAATACTTTTCTCCAAAGAAAGACGTATGGCTTTTCAAAACAAAACATAGTGAAAATTCTTCTCAATCAAAGCCATTTCCTCAATAGGGACTCAGCCCGAAACCAAATCATACAAGGTCTCAGCCCAAAACAAATCACATGGGACCTTAGCCCAACTATAAAACCATGTGGGATCTCAGCCCATCATCATCAGTATCATTAGTCATGATTCTAACCCCAGCAACACGTGCCCATAAGCTTAAGGACTGCTCTGATCTTGAGCATGTCGCCATGAATACATCACCAGCCGACCATCACTAGATCATCGTGAACATATCATCGATCGATCTTATATATCGCACTCCTGAGTCAAGCCTCCCTCGGCTACCGCTTCTCTCGAGTTCTCGAAAGCAGGTGCATCGTGAGCTCTCCGTACCTCAGAGGCGAGCATAATCTCCAGAGTGCTCGCCGGGGAAATATAATCACAACCGGATACCCTCTAATAAAATATGAGTCTTTAAACTCAAAATCATAGGGACACAAGCCCGACTATCATAAATATGGTCACAAGCCCGAAATATCATCAAATGGGTCACAAACCCGAAAACAGTGTCTATCAACACTTTACAAATCCAAGATTTCTCTAATCCTATCAAATCCATAACTGAGTCTCATGCCCGAAATATCTTTCATGAATCCAGGATTCCTCGAATCCTATCGAATCTACAACTGGGTCTCATGCCCGAAATGTCTTCCATAAATCTCATAACTAGGTCACAGCCCGATATATCTCACGTTTGACTATGCTCTAAGTCAAACTATAAATCAACTGGGACATACGCCCGATAGATAGTTAAACACTTTTCCAAAACACCTTTGACATCCAAGTCAAAGTCAACATCCAACTAGGACTCATGCCCGAATACCGATTTTACGCATCTTCGTGAAATCCTCTAAGACCGTAAATCAAATCCTCGGTTTCAATCCTTTATGTGAAACCATCAAAATCATATAAATCATATGCACTTAAGATAGTCGACCGAAACCTAAACATCGTATAAAACGTAAATCTCGAAATACATGCCATACTGCATTTTCTACGACAAATCATATTAAAAGCATATGAAATCAATGCATCTCAAATCATGTTCATAAAACATATAAAACAATTATGCATGCATCATATTTCATAAAGAAAATGTCAACTCACAGACCGTTTGTGCTACGCGCTTACAACCCGCGTCGTAAGCCACTTCAGGGCTATTCCATGCTCTCAGAGACGTCCGGACCTGTCCAAATCATACTCAAAGGTCACTATCCATCGACACAAGTCTTAATCATAAACCCTCACACATCTTAGAATGATCGATGTGTCATGAACACGCTTCTCGAGGTTAAAAACCTCTAAATGACCTATCAAACAAAGTCTGATCGACTTGAAACCACCACCATTGGATTCAGAATGTCGAAATCTTTCGAATCAGACCAGTTTCACATTGAAATTTGTACCTATGTGCCCTCACGCGCCAGTCAAAGTCTGGTCAACGCTGGTCAATGGCAGGCACCACCTGATTGATCCACGTGGTCAACACTGGCAGTTGCTAGTCAGCTTGACATCTGACACCTGTCAAGCATGCTAATTAGGCCTGACAGCTGACTGGACCTAACAGCCTGCTACGTGGCATCACCTGATTTTCCACGTGGACTGACAGCTCTAATAGATGATGATGTGGACGGCCACATCATCATCGTTAACCTCCAACCAAGTCGACCCATTTCTCTGTAATGGGTCAATCGACCAGCGAACCCAACCCGACTCAATCCCACTCATTCCTCAACCATTTCGACCATTTTGATTCCTATCTACTCGCAATGATCCCAGAAATGGATCTATGGACTCAAAATTGATTAAAAAGGTCTAGAAATCACCTGTAAAGCCTGGTGATTTTCAGGCAACCTTCAACCTCTATTTTCAGCCAGTTCCAGCAGCCAAAATCCTTTCTTTTGATCCCATTGTGCTCATCTTGTCCCTGGGAATTATTTTCGATCATCAAAACTGTCCAACAAGCCCTAAAACTCAAACTTCGAATTTGAACCTAAACAGCTTACTTTTCGGATTTCTGGCCACCGTGCACGGTTGTCCAAGCCATTTCCACCATCCTTTTCGTATGAACTCACTCTCTAACTTTATTTCACTCAGGCAATAGCAAGGATGAGGGAATGAGGATGTGTGGGTTGGATTTGGGTTTCGGGTTGGATGAATGGAATATGAAGGGAATGAGTTGCATGAATGAAGATAGGGAGAAATGGATGAGTGACACTTGTCACTCATCCATTGGGCCTGACCACAAATATCTGGGCCCACAGGAAACAAATGTTCACATGCCTCGTAAATCGTGCAATCGTACTAGATTCGTTATAGACCCATAAATTTTTCGTACGATGTCCGATTTCGACGTGTCGCCTGTCTACAGACTCATATCGTCTTGATTTATGTAACGATCATCGGTCCTCGTGCATTTGACTTAATGGGTCAAAAGTTAACATTTTCATCCTTTTTAGGGGTAAAATCATCATTTTACCCCAATCGTCCAATAATCCTCAACTAATCCGTCAGTAATACTTTATTAATCCTATAAATTCGAAACGGACTGTTACATAGGCACTAGCCATTTTCGACGACCTAAGTCCATGATGATAGGACCCGTCCCAATCCCCCTGGATTACCGTGGGACATGCCTGCTCCCGTCTGACACCGCGTGTCAGACCAGGGATAAACTCGTCACCCGCTTGGGGTCCATCAGAGTACATCAGGATCTGTGGTGGCATGTGATGTTTCGATCTCTGCTACAGCCCGCATATGGTATCAACCTGAAAGGTATTAAAACCATAAAAGCTGTGAGTGGACAAAAATAAACAATTTATAAAATCATTTATATCGAAAATACATTTATACCCTTCACGTAAAAGCATGCATGCATCACAAAACCAGTTCATTTCAAGTACTTTCTCAAAAGCAAGACACTTTTCTTTTCAAATCAAAACACAATGAATACTGCTTCTCGATCAAAGCCAGTACCTCAGTAAGGACTCAGCCCAAAATCAAATTAAGGAAAACCAGAACGATATCCCAGTTGTCCAACCAATCTCAATGAAACATAATATACATATACATATATATATATATAACCCATATTCAGCATCTCATATGCACAATCACTATCTGTCACGATTTCTCTACAGTGCGCGCACTATTCGGGTCTCATCTCCGAGTCTACCTCCAGGATCTACGAGGTCTGGGAGGACCTGTCTCCAGACCCTGTCCGATACTATATCATATCTCTCACTCCTACGCATGTGCTCCCCCTCGGAGTCACTCATCCCAGGCAGTGGATTGTGACACTCCAGGATCATCGACGTCTGGAGGAGACTATTCATACAGGTGGGTATATACATATAAGCGTGAAAACATTCATTTCTTTCAAATCATAGTTCAACTGGGTCTCAAACCTGAATAATAATTCAGGATTTCTCGAATTTGATTCAAATCCAAATCTTATAGGCCTCAGTCCAAATCCACGTCTCAATAGGGTCTCAAACCCGAAATCTCATTTCATAAACCACAACTCGAACTCAAGCCCGATACCAATAATCAATTGGGCCTCAAATCCGATACCATCAATCAACTGGGCCTCAAGCTCGATACCACCAATCAATTGGGCTTCAAACCCGATATCATAAATCAACTGAGTCTCAAACCCGATATCATAAATCAACTGGGCTTCAAACCCGTTATCATAAATCAACTGGGCCTCAAGCCCAATATCATAAACCAAAAGGGTCTCAAGCTCGAGATCATACTTTCAAATCTGAAATCCTTTCATCAATCAAATCATTTGATAACACAAGCACGTATGAAATCCGTCCTAAGCCCAAGGTATCACATAAAACAGGAATTCTCGAAATACGTACAATAACACATTTTCCTCCGAAGAGGCCAAAAATTCATATCAAATCACATGCACTGAAGGCATCTCAAATCATGTTCATAAACTCATATAAAACATTTATGCATGCATCAATTCATAAAACAAAGTTCACTCACAGACCGTCCAAGTTATCGCCTCGATATGCATGCCATAGGCCTCGCTTAGCTAAATCACCACCTCCGGAACTCTCGGACCTGTCCAAACCACACCCGAGGGTCACTAACTACCTCAAATATGCTAGCATTGAATCCCCTAATTTTCGAGATTTTTAAACGTATTTAACATAAACCCTAAACCTTCGGACACCCAAAATTACCCTGAAACGGTGTCCGATCGACTTGAAACTTGTACCAAAATGTTAGTTACATCGAAAGGATAAGATTACATGTTGACCGTGCCTCGAAATATGGACCCACGCGCCCTCACGTGTCACCCAAAGCCACTGCGCGTGAAACTCACGGCCAGTGAACAATGTCACCTTCAACCTCTGTCAAACCGTTTCTCTAATTTTCGGTTCGACCAGACCAGCGAGACCGGTTCTTCCCTATTTTTCCATATTTTTCAACCCTTTTAATTTCTATCCCTTCATCCCATCATTTAAACCCGATCTATGGACTAAAAAACGTGAAAATCGATCAAGGAATGTACCTCCAATTTGAAGAATCGTTGCTAGTTTTCCAGCCTTCTCTCTGGGCTGCCTAGCCATCAACCTTTGTCCAAAACCATCCCCCAAACTTTCATATAGGCCCAACCAACACACCCTAATCATTAGAAATCTCCCCCAATGTCCGAAACTGAAAATCAAGATTCAAATTTAAAAGGGGCTTTCGGGTTTACCTGGCCGTGACCCCCTCCGTCGTCCATGGTGGCTCAGCCATCCTCCACGTCATCCACGTCTCACCCTTTAACCTGTTAAAAATATCTGGGCCCACCTGAGTACAAATGTCAACTCGTCTCGTAATTCGTGCAATAGTTCCTTAGAACTTCCGTTGACCCGTAACTTTCCCATCTAATGTCTAATTTTGACGTGTCGCCTATCTACGGACTCGTATCGACTCGATCTACGTAACGGTTCTCGGTCCACAGGCATTGGACCTCCCTTGTCAAAAGTTAACTTTTTACCCTCATCTAGGGACAAAATTGTAATTTCACCTTAAACGTCCGATAATCTTCTACTAATCCTCGATTAGCCTCGCTAATCCATAATTAATTCTTAATTAATCCCAAGAATTTGGGATGGGTCGTTACACATGATCTTGCCTGCATCCTGTCACCTTCCCCCTTGCATACCTTTATTGTCGACAATGGCCCAAGAGGGGCAATATTTTCAAAATTTACCTAACAGTTTGTGAGCAATGCTTTCACTTGCTCTGCCTAAATGCCTGGCTCTGGCTTAACGGGTCGTGCCCAATTTTCAGGAACTCGCCTTGCTCACCCCCCTACGCCCACGTCGCTGTTTTTCAAATTTAAAAGCTTGGAGGCTATGACAGTAGCTTCCTCCAAAAACCCAAAACCCATTAATCTTCCCGGTCTTCTTCATCATTGAGAACATTTACAATGAGATCGCGATTGCAATCTAGAAACGAAAAACTGACAACCCATTACCTTTGATGGTGTACGATGGGTTTGAGGTCATCATTGATGGATTTGGTGGCTTCAATGATGATGATGTAGATCATGATGTGAAGACTATGAAAACCGACGATGGTGATGACAATGTAGATCTATGGTTATAACGATGATTGTGAACTTGTGATGATGACAACGATGGGTGTGATAATGGCAGTGGTGGTGACACTATTGATGTTGATGTTGACGATCAGGTTTGATCCCAATGGTTGTGATTAGGTGAGCGATTGCGATGAAGATGGGGTTATCGAGAAATCCATGGGAATTGGGGATGAAGTTTGGTTAAAACTGGGTTTTGGGTTCTAGGTTGATGGGTTAATGGGTTATGGGTTAATGAGTTAATGGGTTCTGGGCTTTTGGATGTAAGGGTTGAAGATTCTGGGCAAAATTGGGGAAGATTGATTTTGGATTTTGTGTAACGACCCGTCCTGAATTTTTGTGATTAATGAGGTTAATTATGGATTAATTGAGGATTATCAGGACTAATCGAGATTAGTCGAGATAAAATGACTATTTTCCCCTAAAGGAGAAAAATATTGACTTTTTACCTGGGAAGTCAATTGCACATGGACCGATGACAGGACCCATCTCAATCCCCCCGGGATTAATACGGGATGACCCTACTCCCGTCTGACACGAAGTGTCAGACAAGGGATATTTCCGACCTTTGACCTTCCGGGCTATCAGAGTACGCCAGGATCCGGAGGAGGCATGTGATATCTCGGTCTCTGCTACAGTCCACATCCGATGTCAACCTGAAGGGCAGTCAAAACATTAAAAGCTGTGATTGGACAAAACAAGAGTTTATAAAAATATTTTAACGAGAAGACATTTGTACCCTTCACTAAAAAGCATGCATGCATTCGAAAACCATTTATCCAGTAAAACCATAATGAAATCAAGTACACGGGCCACTGCCCAAATCCATAAGGGACTCAGTCCAAATCATAAGAAACTAACCATACGGGCCACTGCCCAAAACCTGTGTAAACACACATCATACATTATGTCATATATCTCATATAGCATACATTATATATAAATATAATTCACACAACCAATCCTGTCACGGTTTCCAAAGCTACGCGCTTGCTACCTAGGTCTCAATCCGAGCCTTCTCAAAGTCAAGATCATTGTCCGCATACCACTGACCCTACCCGAGGTAATAATAACCATAGCCTTCCTGAGAGTAAGGAACCCAACTGGGGGGTGACTCCACTCAGTCGGTGCTCCGTGACTACTCCGGGGTCCACCTAGGCCAACGAACCTCCCCAGAGGAGATAATAGAACAAGTAAAGGAAGGTATATGAACACATATATATACATAACATAAACATTCATGCCCGGTTCCCATGAACCGTCATGATCCATAACATCCATTAAACAAGGTTCATGCCGGTTCCCATAAACCGTCATGAACCAGAATGACCTGACAAAGGTTCATGCCGGTTCCCATAAACCGTCATGAACCACAATGACCTTTACAGAGTTCATACCGGTTCCCGTAAACCGTCATGAACTTGGAAATCCATCTAGCGTCCCTAACCCGAAATCATAAACTGTAAAATAACTGGGTCTCGTGCCCGAACATATGACATCAGCTGGGCATCGTGCCCGATATCTGAGGTCATATGCTCGAGACAAAACCAAATGGGTTTCATACCCGAGTTTATCCTTTTAGAAATCCAAAACCAGTTCATTTAGACCAATAAAGAAATACAGACCCGTATAAGCACCGTATAAGGCCGAAACCTCGAAATACGTGTTTATACATAACCACATACAAATGCACCCATGGCATCATCAAACATGTAATAAAACATATAATAAACAATTATGCATGCACCAATTTAGAAAACAAGGTCCACTCACAGACCGTCCGAGCTGCCGCCTCGATTTGCGTGTCATACGGCTCTCTTGAGCCAATCCGACCTCTCCGGGTCATCCTGACCTATCCAAATCATATCCAAAGGTTACTACTAACCTATACAAGTCCATATTAAGAACCCTAAAGTTTCTCGGAAAAGTCAACGTGCCCTGTACACGTTTCCCGAGGTGAAAAACCTCAATTTGACCAACTTAACAAACTCTGATCGACCCGAAACCACCGCCATTGGATCCAGATCGTTGAAACCTTTAAAATGACATTGGGCCCACTCAAAATACTATTCACACACGCCCCCACTCGCGTGGTCAACGCGTGGGTCAACGCTGCTACAGTACTTGCTGATGTCAGCAGTGACGTCATGCTGTCGTCAGCAGTGACGTCATGCTGACGTCAGCATGACGTCATCACTGATAGTCCTGACAATGACACGTGTCACACTCCTATTGGCCCATTTTCTGACATGTCAGCTGACATTGTCAGACCTGACAATGCTGACGTCATCCCTAACATGATGACGTCAGCAGGATGACGTCACCTATCATCCCTGTCCTCCCGCCGGGTCTACCCGAATACCTGCAACCGGGTCGCCGTGACCCGCGGATTGACCCGGCCGGTTTTCCGCTGTCCGACCACCAAAACTCTCCCTGTTTGTCCTATTTTCATCCTCACTACCTAACCTAGAGTTCTAGGACTTTAAAATGAAAGAAAAACGACGAGAACCACACCTTCGAGCTTGGCTATGGCAGGTGAGTTTTCCCCCGCCGTTCACGACCCTTTCTGGCCACCCCAAGCCCCAAAACCAATCCCAATAGACTCCTAGGACTACCAGCAGCCTAACCTAGACCTTAGAATCGAGCAAAAACCAGTAGAACTCAAATTTGAAAATTTAAATATTTTCTTACCTCACGGGTTCTCCTCCGCCGTGTCCTCCGTCGTCCACCGTCTAGTCCCCCGGTTCCTCAGCCCCTCACACTCCTCACGGTCATATTTATCTCCTAGGGAATGGTGGTATGAGTGTGTGTTAGGAAGAAAATGAAGAAAATGGTGGGAAGGGGGTTTCAGGTTTGGGGAGGAAAAACAAAGAATGGGGATGATGATGATGATCAGATGAGAAAAATGAGGATTAGATGATTAGATGAGTGGTGAGGATTTAAAGATGAAATTAGATGAATGCTTAGGATTAATTGTAGGATAGATTAATTATATAATAATAATTATAATATTATTTTATTAAGTAGATCCACCTTTTTAGGAACTAGCCAATGGGATGAGTGACACTTGTCACTCATCCATAGGTCCACCTAAAATATCTGCCCAATCAGATATTGCCAACTCAGCCCCATCTCGAAGTACGTGCATACTGAAACCGAACTTCCGTGACCCATAACTCTCCTGTTCGACGCCCGATTTCAGTGTGCCACCTGTCTATGGATTCATATCGTCCCCATCTACGTAACGGTCTTTGGCCCTCCGCCATCGGACCTCTCGGTCAAAAAGTTAATATTTGCCCCTTTTTAACCAAAATTACCAAATTGCCCCTAAACTTCCGAACGTCATAACTTCCTCCTCGGACGTCGAAATTGAACGTACCACCTGTCTATGAACTCGTGATGTCACGAACTACATCACGGTCATCGGTCAAAGTTCATTTGACGGCCAGAATGAAAAGTCAACATTTTGCCACGACTAGGGGCAAAACGGTCATTTCGCATCGTTCGTCCGATTTCTCTCAACTAATCACGGATTAGCCTCACTAATCGTGATTAGTCACTAATCTAATCTAGGAATTTGGGACGGGTCGTTACAACCGAGGTCCATTATGTTGATTGAGGCCTTACGAGTACGTAGACCAGCGGCACGACAAATTTGGACGTCGTACGGGGAAGTTACGGGTCAATAAAGGTCTAATTGGATTTTACGGTGCATAATTTTGAAATGAGTGAATTTTTGTTTGTTGGTTAGTGGGCCCAAAATATATAGTTCTGGACCAATGGATGAGTGACAAGTGTCACTCATCCTATTGGCCCATATCCCTAATTCATGAATCTGCATCCCTCATCCCCTTTTGTTTAACACACCTGAGCACTGCCCCCCCCCCCCCCCTCCCCCCCACCCACCCACCCCCCATATCTTCCCTTTCGGTTTTGTTACCAATTTGGGTGAGAGAGTGAGATTGTGGGACTAAAGAGGAAGGGAGTAGATGTTGGGCACGGGTTGGAGGACAAGGAGTTGGAAATCAGGAAAACACCTAGGTAAGCCGTGAGGTTGATTTTTAAGTTTTAGTTTTGAATCACTGGCACCGCTAATTGATGTTATGGTTGGCTTCTTTGAGGTTGTACGAGCAGTTTAGGCCAGAAATAGAATGAAATGGACGCAGGGACAGGTGCTGGGATAAATTTGCAGGTTAGATGTGAGCCTAAAGCTTGGCTCGTGAGATTCAAGGTAAGAAACCTAACGTTGGCATCCTTTTCTAGTTTCTGGGAAGATTAGGAGAATTTTGGTGGGAAAATGGCGATAAGAGGACTCGATTTGAGGTAGTTTGAGTCGGGTTTGGTATTTAGGTCGAACGACCCGATATAGGGTTGTGGGTCGACCCGACCAGAGGTAGGAGATGATGACATGGCAAGCCACATCATCTAAGCCACGTCATCTTGTCAGGCCACATGGCCAACCAGGTGGTGACATGTGGTGAGGTGTTAGGCTGAGTCAGCATCGACGTGGAAAGTCCACGTTAGCGCTGTCAGACCACGTGGACCAGTGTGGTAGTACCACGTGGCATTGTGTCAGAGGTTGTCAGGGGACGTGGTAGATGACATGTCATGATGATGTCAGCATGGTCACGTGGCACGTGTCAGAGGGTGACACACGACACTAGTTAGGGAGTGCCACATGGCAGATGTCAGATGTCAAGTTGACGTCAGCGTTGATCAAACTTTGACCGGTGCATGAGGGTGTATGAGCACAAATTTCAAGGTCAAATCAATATTGTTCAATAAATTTCAACGATCTGAATCCAATGGTGGCGATTTCAAGTCGATCGGAGGTCGTTTGGATATTGTTTTGGAGGTTTTTCTCCTCAGAAAGCGTGTTCTGGTTACGTTTATTGTACCAGGGTTTAAGAGGTGTTTACATATGAACTCGTATAGATTGTTAGTGACCTTTGGGTGTGATTTGGACATTCCCAGACATTCTGAAGGTTTCAGATTGGCTTACAACGCGAGTTTTGAGCGTACATCGTAGACTGTTTGTGAGTGGACTTTGTTTGATTAAATGATACATGCATAAATGTTTTAATGATCTTATGAGCATAGTTTAAAATGCAAGGTTTTCATATTTCTTTGAATGATGAATTGCATAAAGATTTATACGATGATTTGATCATAGTTGGTGAAAAGAATACTGGACACTGTTTTTATGATGTTTGTGGAAACCATGTTTTGGGCTGAGACCCTATGCAAAATAACTGATTTGATTTGAAATACAATAATTTTTTAAAATGTGTTTCCACTATTTTCATTGTAACCATTCTCCATGATTATTAATGTGACTCCGGCTGTGAATGTGTTTCCCCGACGAGGGCCTCTGGTTGTGAATATATTTCCCCGGAGAGGACCCTTTAATGTTTTTGCCCGCCTCCAGGATGCGTTGTGTCCCCCCTCCACCTCCCTCCCGCGGAGAGGTCACAATGCACTGCTTGTTGACGAGCAGTCATGGGAGGCTTGGGCTCAGATGTGCTTATATATGTCTGAACGTCGGTCGTAGATTTGTTCACGGCGGGAGCTGTCCTGGAGCTTATTGGCACGCGTTGCATGGATATTGTGACGAATCATGTTATGGTTCGAGATTGAGGATGGATACGAGAATAGGTCACAAATATTTTGAACATTACTTTGTGTCCATAGGTTTTCATATGTTTTGGTTCCTTGATAAACATTATATGTACCATTTTACTTGAAAGAAATGGTTTAATTTTTTATGCATGCATGCTTTATAAAATAGTGGGTTAAATGATGATTTCGTAAATTGGTTTTTCAAAGTTTTATTTTGTCCACTCACACTTTTGATGTTTTTGGTACCCTCCAGGTTGTTTGCGGATGCGGCTGTAGTAGAGATCGATGCATCACATGAAGCTGCGTGCTCTGGAAACCCCGAGTGGGTCACGGTAGTATCCTTGGTCTGATGTCAGGACCCACCCCGGTTCCACCCCGAAAACCGAGGTAAATCCTGCTCCCGTCTGACTCCCCGCACGAAACCACAGTAAACTCACGTAAACAAACCAACACACCCAGTCAGACGCAGGAGAAACTATACAAAACATTCCAAAGTTAAAGTTTACAGAGAGTAGTACTCATACAAAAGAAGGAAAACCGATAAACTAGATACACGCACACGGAAAACTTTACAACGCTCCGGGATCGCTCTCGTGACTTCTATGCCTTCAACGCCGAAACCCCGCGCTAGCTCCACGACCTGGAGGGCAAGTTAAAACAGAAGGTGGGAGTGGACCATAAATAATAAAATCATTTCTGAAACCATTTCATAATAAAACCAGGGATTTAGCCCTCCGTTTTGAAACCACATGCATAACCCAGTTACTAAAACAGTTATAAATCACATAAACCTCATCATAAAAATAGTTGTAGAAATCATATCATCAACGTCATAAAACCGTATTATAAAACATAAGTACCAAGCCATCACCAACCAATCAAACCTGCTGGATCTATCCGAGTCTTTAAACTCTCGAGTCTTTAAACTCAATCCAGGACTCAATAATATCCGAGTCTTTAAACTTAACAGGCCTACGGGGGAAATATCAATATATCCGAGTCTTTAAACTCCCGAGTCTTTAAACTCAATCCGGGTCTTTAAACCCAATCCGGGCCCGTCCCCCGTCAAATCAATATCCAGGTCTTTAAACCCAATATCCAGATCCAGAAAATCCAAACAAAACCATTTAAAAACTATTTTGAAATCCATATCCAAACCCGAATCCGAAATCACTGGTCCGATGCCCTTCCGGCATCCAGAACCGTCATTCCGAACCCAAATCCGGAATCCCACTTTTCAACTTTAAAACCAAATCCCGTTACCGAAATCCGATTCTAAAACCGAAAACCTTGATCATCGAAATCATGTTCCAAAATCCCTTTATAATCATTGAAACCACTTCTCCATTGAAATCCCAAATCCAGAGCATCATATCCAGAAATTACACTTTTCTCGTAAAACGTGCTGAAAACCGAACTTCCTCGAAAAACGTGTAACTATGTAAAATCAACAAAGCATATCCGATAAACATAGAATCATGATTAAAACCATAAAAACAAGTAATTAAAAGCAGTTATGCATGCTCAGTTATAGAGAAGGGGTCCACTCACAGTACCGAGCCCTCAATCGCGTCCCGAACGTCTCGTACGTTCCTCAGCTTCCTCGGGCAACCCCGATCCTGTTAACAACCACCAAAGTACGTTAACACGTCTACGAAGGTCCACCTCATTTTCCCCAAAAATCCCCGGTCCCAAACGTAACGAACTTAAACCCTAAACCTTCACCTTTCGGAACTAACCTCAAAAAACATTTGAACAACCCGAAACCAATTCCATTAGACTCGTCACAACACCCAGACTAAAACCCATGCTGACCACTTTCCCAACCGCCACCGCACGCGCCCCCACGCGCCGCCCAATGTGGCTGCGCGTGGCCCTCACGCGCTAGCTACAGTGTCACCAGCAACCTCTGATCGACCCGGTTCGCAACAGTCACTGCAATTCAAACCGGCGTTCCTGGTTCTCCGCCGTGCCTAGACCAAAACTGCTCCTCTCTTCACCATCTGCTTCGTCCCGTCCTAAGGAACTCACCCCCCTCACTCTAACACCTCGACTCAGCCTACAACCCGTCGACTCAAGCTCGAACAAAACTTGAACCAGTCCCCTGTTTCACGATCCCGCCAACCCGGTCACCCCCCGTCACGGTGACTGTCTTAAACTCTTCCTAGAACCTCACTGAGTCATACCAACTCACCAAAACCGTCGACTCACGTCCAAAAGCCACGACTTAACGTTTGAAACAAAACGGAAAAACAGGGCACACCTCGTTCCAGCCTCCGTCGTGCACCCCTCCATCACGGCTGCACAACCAGCAGCTACCTAGGACCCTACTGAGTCCCCCATACCTCATTGGACTCCTCGATTTAACCCCAAAAGCTACAGCTAGACGTCTGAACCTAAACGGTAAAACAGAGTATCGAAAGGAAAACCAGAAATTACCTGCCTTCCGGTCGCCGTCGTGATCTCAGCCGTGAGTATGTATCTCCTCCCGTCCTCCTCCGTCCTCTGGACACCTCCACCGGCCTCGATTGATCGAACACGGCAGCACCACCACCCAAAACTCCTCAATGCTCTTTGTTTTCTCTGATTTTTCCGTGGCTCACAACTCACACACACACCACCACCGCACCTCCTAACCTTCTCCCTAACTCTCCCACAGTCTCTGGTCACTCACTCCCTCACCAGAACACACCAACACTTCTGGCCACCGTCCAATTCTCCCAATTCCTCAGTCTCTGTTTCTCTCTGGTTCGAAGAACAAACACGAACACAACCCAAATAATTGGGACCGTGTTCCCTAGAACCAACCAGAACCCCTACACGTGTCACCATCCTCCCTCTTCCTCTCACAAGTGGCTCAATCCCGGCCCTCCATTTGTCCCTCTCTGTTGCACAAATCCCAAGTGCAAAAGACCAAAATGCCCATTCTTGAACCCCAAAATTACGATTGTGCCACTAACTTTCTAGACTCGTAACTCACACATCATAAGTCAGATGAATACGTGCCGCCTGTCATTGAACTCAGGACGACGAGATCTACCTAACTGTCCTTGGTCAACGTACAAAAGCCCGTTTGTACGAAAAGTCAACTTTTCCCCCTATTTTCGCCAAGTTATGGTTATGCCATCAACCTTCCGAACATCATAACTTCCTCCTCGGATGTCGGAATCGGGTGTGCCACCTGCCTACGGACTCGTGACGTCCTAAACCACGTCCTGGTCATCGGCCAAAGTCCATTTGACCACCCGAACTAAAAGTCAACTTTTTACCCGAACTAGGGGCAAAATCGTCATTCTAAGCTAACGACCTTATCGGGACCAACTAACCCCCGATTAAACTCACTAATCTCACCTTAATCACTGTCTTAGCCCTAATTTCCGGGACGGGTCGTTACATCTGACATATGGGGTTAGACGGGAGCAGGTCATCCCACGCTAATCTTGAGGGATTAGGGATGGGACCTGTCATTTTGGATTTGGATTTATGGATGATGATTGATGATTGATGAGGAATTGGGGAAAATGAGATGATGATCGATGATGGATGAAGATGAAGCAATTGGGGAAGATGAAGATGATGAATTGGTGAAGATCATGAATTGGTGAAGAGGATGAAGGGAGATGAATTAAAATTATTCCCAAAATGCCCATTGAAACTTTGTCATATCAGATGCTGAGTGACATTTATTATTTGCCACATAGATCGTTAAATGAGTTTTAGATGGAAAACTTAATGGATGTACTCTTTTAAAATCAATATTATAGTTTGGGTATGAAAATGTAACTTTTTATAATTCGGATACTTTTTAAAATCGACTTTATAGTTTGGTTACTTTTATGTAGTTTGACAGGACCCATCCCAATCCCCTCGGGATTAACGCGAGATGACTCTGCTCCCGTCTGACACGAAGTGTCAGACAAGGGATATTTTCGACCTTTGCCCTCCCGGGCTATCAGAGTACGGCAGGATCCGGAGGAGGTATGTGATATCTCGATCTCTGCTACAGTCCACATCCGTTGTCAACCTGAAGGGCAGTCAAAACATTAAAAGCTGTGAGTGGACAAAACAAGAGTTTATAAAAGCATTTCCATAAAGACATTTGTACCCTTCACTAAATAGTCTGCATGCATTCGAAAACCATTTAACCAAATGAACCGCATGTGGGAACTAGGCCCAAAACCATAATCAAATCAAATATACGGGTCACTGCCCAAATCCATAAGGGACTCAGCCCAAAACCATCATGAAACCAACCATATGGGCCACTGCCCAAAACCTGTGTAACCACACATCACATCTCATATATCATATCATATATCATATATACATATAATTTACACAACCAATCCTGTCACGGTTTCCAAAGCTACGCGCGTGCTACCCGAGGTCTCAAACCCAAGTCTCTCAGAGTCCAAGGTCAATGTCCGTAAACCAATGACCCATCCTGAGGTTACAGTACAAGCCTTCCTGAGAGTAAGGCACCCAACGGGGGCGACTCTCACTCATCAGTGCTCTGTGACTACTTCGGGGTCCACCCAGGCCAACGACCCTCCCCGGAGGAGATAATAGAAGCAAAGGAAGGTATATGAACATATATATACATAACATAAATATCCATGCCTGGTTCACCTGAACCGTCATGATCCATAATATCCACTTAAGAATTCATGCCCGGTTCCCTGAACCGTCATGATCCATAACATCCATTCCATGCCCAGTTCCAATAAACTGTCATGTACTATAATAACATAATAAGGGTTCATGTCGGTTCCCATAAACCGTCATGAACCTAGAAATCCATGTAGGGTCCCTGACCCGAAATCATCAATGTAAAACAACTGGGTCTCGTGCCCGAACATATGACATCAGCTGGGCACCGTGCCCGATATCTAAGGGTTAGTCACGACTCTGATCGTAGTGATGCGTGCAACCATCCATCCAGGATCGCCCTCAATCCTGGTATGTCGCCGTGAACAAATCAACCGACGTCACCACCACAAGATCTTGGTGCACTCATCACCGATCGCTATCCTGAACCGTCAACACTCGGAATTCGAGCCTCCCCAGGCTGCCCAACCACGAATCGTGCATCGTGACCTCTTCGGAAGGAACACATCCCAATCCGGAGGCGAGCGTCACGTCGTCCATCGCCGTGCACCAAGCACCTGCCGTGACCACAAATCAAACCCGAAGGCCATCAATAGCGTCATATGCCCGAGAAAAAACCAAATGGGTCTCATACCCGAGTTTATCCTTTTAGAAATCCAAAATCTTTTCATTTAGACCAATAAAGAAATACAGACCCGTATAGGCACCGTATAGGGCCAAAACCTCGAAATACGTGCCTATATGTAACCACACATCCAAATGCACTCATGGCATCACAAACAAGTGTTTAAAACATATAATAAACATTTATGCATGCACCAATTTAGAAAACAAGGTCCACTCACAGACCGTCCGAGCTGCCGTCTCGATTTGCGTGCCATATCTCCCGAGCTGATCACCATCACCGGGACTCCCGAACCTATGCAAAACGTAATTGAAGGTTACTAACTATTTAATTAACCTCCCACTAAAGTCCCGTTATTTTCTGGAATTTTTAACTATTTTTAATCCCGATCCTAAACCTTCCGAAGCCCCGAACATTATCGAGACGGTGTCCGATCGACACGAAACCAGTCCCAAAATGTCTGTTACATCGAATAGAAGATTTTACGTGTTGAACACTTTCCCAAATAGTACCTCAAGCGTCCCCACGCGCCCTAGGAACCCCCTGTGTGTGAAGCTCACGTGCGGGCACTATTCATCATCTCCTTTGTGAGACGAACCGGTTCCTGCAACTTGGAACGGGCTGAACCGGCATGGACCGGTTCAAGGCCCAATCCTGTCTGTTTTTAGTCCTTTTCGTTCCTTTTTTATCCTAATATGATCCTAACATCAAACCCTAACTTCCTAACTAATTAAAAACCGAAAACCCACCCAAACCCGTTCCTTCCAAGCTCGGCCATTGCAGAGGTGTTTTCCTCCGCCGTTCACGGCCGTTCCAGGACATCCAAGCCTTCGAAAACGATCCAAATAGCTTCACCAGAGCCCTAGAAACATAACCTCAATGTAAGTTTCAATTAAAACTCAATAAAACCCAATTTCGAGATTTTGAATATTTTTACCTCACGGGTCGAGCTTCGCCGTGGCCAACCGCCATGAGCCACCGTCCCTATCGTTGTCCTCATCCTCTCACTCACTCACGGTCACACTCAGCTCACACTCATTGATGATTATGGTGGTCATATGTGAGTTTGTGTTTTTGGAGAAAAATGGAGAAATGAAGAAAATTGAAGGTTATGGGGTTTTGGGTGTGTGAGGAAATGAAGAAGGAATATGATTTGATCTGATGAGAGAAAGAGATGGATGAGATGAGTGGTGTGGATTGATTGATTAAATTGAAATGGATGACCAAGATTGAATGATGGAGAGATTAATTATAAAATAATAATTATATTAATATTTAATTAAGTAGATCCACAATTAGGGGAATTGACCAATGGGATGAGTGACACTTGTCACTCACCCATGGAACCCACCTAAAATATCTAGCCAATCAGATTATGCCAAATCATCATCTTCTCGAAGTACGTGCATAGTGGAATCGAACTTCCGTGACCTATAACTCTCTCGTTCGAAGTCCGATTTCAGCATGCCGCCTGCCTATGGTTTCGTATCGTCCCGATCTACGTAACGGTCCTCGGACCTCAGCCATCGGACACCCCAGTCCAAAAGTCAACATTTGGCCCCTTTTTAACCATAATTACCAAAATGCCCCTTATCTTCCGAACGTCATAACTTCTACCTCGAATGTCGGAATTGAACGTGCCACTGTCTTTGAACTCGTGACGTCCCAAACTACGTCATGGTCATCGGTCAAAGTCCATTTGACAGCCTGAATGAAAAGTCAACATTTTACCCATTCTAGGGGCAAAACGGTCATTTTGCATCGTTCGTCCAATTTCGCCCAACTAACACCGATTAGCCTCACTAATCGTGATTAGTCACTAATCTAATCCTGGAATTCGGGACGGATCGTTACATAGTTTGTCCTATATTTTTTTTCATACAAGAGTTCATTATTATTGTTATTTTTTTTCTACATGGATTATTATACTTAGATTTTTTTTTTTTGTTTACATGACACCATGTCAGCGTAAAAAAGGGCCCCACAAATGCCACTTAGGCACTAAATAATTTTTTCTAATATATTGCTAACGGTGAGTACCTAAATGTTGTGTTTTGATAGTTTGGAACCTAAAATCCAATTTTCATATTTGGTGTACGAATTGAAATGACCTCTATAGTATTTTTACGTAGTTTATCCTTAAAATTATTGTTTTACACTGTAATACTTGTGAGGCCCACTCAGTACTCTTCTGCTTTTTTACCCCTCATATCTTAGAAGTACTTGATTGAAATCTTGATCCTTAATTGATGCTCTGTTATCCACACCGATCATTTCAGTGAGATGCACCGGGAGTCGTAGCAACTCTAGTAGTTACTTAAACTTTATTATCATCAGAAGTGTATTACGCTCTGTACTTTCGCTGTCACGGTGAATTATTAGTTGTTTTTACTAATTAATTTTCACACAACCTCCTAAAATGCACAATTTTCTATTTTTTTACTTTCGTCATCTGAACATCACAGTTTGGATGTCAACTAGCATACGTCGAATTTGGTGTCCACCTGGACTTACCGAATCAGCCAATAAATAACTTTTTTTTTCTTCAATATCCTTACATAAAAATCTAATCAATCTACAAATTGTTCACCTTTTCTATTTGACAAATTTAACAATAATATATAACTAGAGACATATGCTATGTTTAGTACGCCATACACAGAGGATAATAAAGTACAAAATCCTAGTTTTGTATTATTTGTATTAATTAGTCATCAAATAAATTAATACAATTGAATACCTTTATATATTCTACACCCGCTAAAATAATAGTTTCAAAATTATCCACATTAAATAATACACTCTACAAAATTATCCGCATTAAATAATACACCCAATAAGTAAGACATATTCTACATCCGCATTAAATAATACAATCAGCAAAATTATCCGCTAAATTTGACTATAACTTTAAATATCAATTATATCCGCAGTCAATTATATTTTGATTGGAAACTTGGATGGGTTATAGCACACCTGCTACACCTTGGGCTGGGTGTGTTATAGGCCATCCAAGTTTGCAATCAAAATATAATTGATATTTAAAGTTATTGTAAAATTTAGAATTTTAATGCATAAAAATTAATATATTACACTCAGCAAAATGTATGAAAATGAATATTCCGCTTTCTATTTTTCGAAATATGATGATGGTATCAATAATGAAGTTTAGTGGAAAATTTTACACTTTTAATGACCCGTGACTTAATAGTATTCTTTTCTACTTGTTATATGAGAGATTTCGGATTCGACTCTCCTCGAGTGAGGTCAATACCCAATATTTATATAATGTAATTTTTCTCTCCCAATATCCTCGTATCAAAATGACTCAAGGGGTACAACATAAATATAGATAATGATATTCTATATGTGCTTTGAATATTTAATAACTTATGTTTTTTGTTGTATTCCTTTCGTGTTTTTATTTATATACGAATATGCAATTACGAGGAAAAAATTATTATATATTTTTTATTATGTGTTTTCTGTTTATGTTTAATAGTATATTTTGTTAGATATTTTTTTAAGATTAGCATGTAAGTTTAACCCATCCGAATTTTAAGTGCAGGATTCGTCACTGGCGTAGTTAACGCGGCAAGGCAAAGAAGGGACGGGATCGTTTCGGTACACGCACGCCGAACAAAGCTAAGGGACATCGAGACGCGCCCGCTGAACATCTGCAAACTGCGTCGGCAACGGCTTGCCAATTAATTTTATATACAAATTAAATGGGTTCGGTAGCCCCCTACTGAATCCTGTTGTACTTTTTGGTGGCCTCCTTTGTTTTGATCATAATTTCTTCATTACAACTTTTAATTGAGGTGAATCTTTCGCCTAAATTCTCCTAATTCCGTTCTCTATCCAATTCTGCACAATTCTCACAAAATATATTATTTCCTACAATTTTTTGGTATTTAAACATTAAAAGATAAGCATAAAGGGTATAAAATGATACTTAATTCAAGGCTTATCAATCTCCGATTTGACTGGGAATTCCAAAATATTTAGAAAAATTATATAATAATCCTTATTTTACCTATAAAATATATACCTATATTACATTACAATATTCCAAAATCAATGGGGGCTAGGACCCCCTAGCCCCATTTTAACTCCACCGCTATATCCAATTGAAATAATTAGTACCATACAACATATAAGTAAGGCCATAAGAGTTTGACAATTTTGTTCAATGTTGAAAAAAAGGAACCGTCCTTTTAAGGGTGTGATGTTTTAGACTTATCGGATTCAATCTCACCAATATTTTTATATTTATGCAGTATACTAAATGATATTCCTTTTTATTTAACTTTTATTTACATGGAATATCAATAGAATTGAATGAACTAATGAGAACATCACATTCTAAATATTTTTTTTTTTGCTTTTCAGGTTAAATGCACTAAGAACAAGAAAAATGATCTCAAAATGTTGACTTTTGACCAAAATGGTTGACTTTTTGGTCGGGACCTCATATAGACGATCTGAGAAGGCCTTTATAAAGATCTCGATCTCCTGAGTACATAGACAAGCGGCATGCCAAAAACAGAGGTCGAATAAGTTTGTTATAAGTCAAGGAATGCTTAGGGGTATTTTGGTCATTTTGCCACTAAGGGCATTTTAGTAATTTTGAGTGAAGGTCTAGTATTTTCTAGAACTTTCTCATATTTCTTTAGTTTTCCTCCTAAAATCTCTCTCCCACCGACCTACTTATTATATAAATATGTGTTGTGTGTGTTTGAGTGGAATCGGTGGAACCTAGCCGAAAAACAAAGAAGAAATAGTATGATAAAAAAAAAAAGGAAAGTGAAATCAGAGAGAGAATGAGAGGAAATAAGGGGAAAGGAAGGGGTTGTGAGGAAGGGGAGGCGGAGGTAGAGCTCTGGGTGATCCTAGAACCCGGACCCGTGAAGGCCAACAATGGTCATAATTCATCAAACGACCTTGAAACTCCCAAGTAGTGATCTGGAGTGACAAGACCCATCCCAATCCCCATGGGATTAACGCGGGATGACCCTGCTCCCGTCTGACACAGAGTGTCAGACAAGGGATATTTCCGACCTTTGCCCACTCGGGCTATCAGAGTACGTCAGGATCCGGAGGAGGTATGTGATATCTTGGTCTCTGCTACAGTCCACACCGTATTCAACCTGAAAGGTATTAAAAACAGAAAGACTGTGAGTGGACAAAAATAAAGAGTTTATAAAAACATATTTCATAAAAGACCTTTATATCCTTCACTAAAAAGCATGCATGCATAGTAAAACCATTTATCCAATAACATATGTTTAAACAACCATCATTAGGATCTCAGTCCCAATTTTCGTAAATACAAGTCACACGGGCTCCTGCCCCAAAACCATTTACAGAAAACCAGAACATAGTAAACATATGTGGGATCTCAGCCCAAATCCATTTATCATCATAAAACACAATTTCCCAAACCACTGAAATCATGTTTATCCATTATATTTCATATCCAAGAACCTGTCACGGTAACATAGAGCTACGCGCGTGCTAACCGGGGTCTCAAACCCAAGTCTCTCCAGGGTTCACCCAGGTCAATGTCCGTAGATCAATGACCGTCCCTGCAAGCACGTAAATCACCTCGAAATGCGTGAAATCATATAATTCACCAACTTCCAAATCAATATCAGAGAATCACAATCATAATCCATATAAAACATTTATGCATGCATCACAGTTTAGAAATCAAGGTCCACTTACAGACCGTCCGAAGTCGCGTCTCGTTTTGCGTGCCGTAATCGTCACCGGGAAAATCATCATCATCGGGACTCCCAAACCTGTCCAGATCGTAATAGAAGGTTATTAAATACTTAATTAACCTCCCATTGAAGCCCCGTAATTTTTTGGTATTTTTAACTATTTTTAATTACCTTCCGATGCCCCGAACATTATTGAGACGGTATCCGATCGACACAAAACCAGTCCCAAAATGTTTGTTACATTGAATAGAGTGTTTCATATGTTGAACACTTACCCAAATTATGGGCCACGCGCCCCAAGAAGGTGTTGTGCACTGTTCAGCGTCACCTACATCAGTTGAACCGGGTTTTTTTTTTCTGCAACTAGACCGGTCGAACCGGTTTTGTAAGGACCCGTTCCGAAAATTAGGGTTAAGACGGTGATTAGTGAAGGATTAGCGAACGTAATCGGTGGTTATTTGGTTCTGGTATGTCCGTTAACGTAGAATGACGATATTGCCGCTAGGTTGGGCAAAAAGTTGACTTTTAGTTCGGGCTGTCAATTGGGCATTGACCGATGACCGTGACGTAGTTTGGAACGTCATGAATCCGTAGACAGGTGGCACTCCCGATTCCAACATCCGAGGAGGAAGTTATGATGTTCGGAACGTTGAGGGCATTACCGTAATTTGGTTAAACTAGGGGGAAAGAGTTGACTTTTTGTACGATTGGGTTTTGACACGTTGACCAAGGACCGTTAGATAGATCTCATCGTCCTGAGTTCAACGACAGGCGGCACGTGTTCATCGGACCTAGGATGTGTGAGATACGGGTCTAGAAAGGTAGTGGCATCATCATAATTTTGATTCAAAGGAAGGGCATTTTGGTCTTTTGCACATTGGGAATTGTGCATTTGGATTGGGACAAGTGTACTGATGAGATTGGGATATTTTGAGTTGGGTTGAGGGGATGGTGACACGTGCTAGGGGTCTAGTGGCTTCTAGGATCTCTCACGGTCCAATTAAACGGGTGTGCAATATGTTCGTGCTTGTTCGAAGACGAGAGAAACAGAGACAGAGAAGAGAGGGAAAATCGATCAAGTGAAGGGCGGTGTGTGGTGTTTGTGTGAATTGCTGAGTGTGTGAGAGATTAAGTGAGAGCTGATGAGTGAAGGTGAGAGAGAAGTTGTGAGGGAAATCGGTGTGTGCGAGGTGTGAGTCCACGGGAAAAACAGAGAGAGAGCTGAGGGAGTTGGTGGTGGTGTGGCCGTGTGCTGATCGATTGGGCTCGAGAGGAAGTTGGGAGGACTCAGGACTCTGTGGATGCCAAGGAACGCGGAGGCGAGCACGGTGGTGAACGGCTGCAGGTAATTTCTCATCCCCGTTAGTATGCCCTGTTTTTCCGTGAATTTCAAACGGGAAGTCGTGGACTTAGGGGCTGAGTCGAGGGATTTGGTGAGTTGTGTACGACTCAGTGAGGTCCTAAGAACCGTCTAAGGCGGTTTTCGTGACGGGGGAGTAGCTGGGTGGCCGGATTGTGAAACAGGGGACTGATCGGGTTTGGTTTCGAGTTTGAGACGACGGGCTATAGGCCGTGTCGAGGTGTTAGAGTAATGGGAATAGGTTGCTTAGGACTGGACGGTGAGGATGGTGAATAGAGGAGTCGAAACGGTGGAGGTTTGGCAGAGAACCGGGTACGCCGGTTCAGACCGGTTTGCCCAAGGAAGACAACCATGAACAGTGACTGTGTGCAGGCGCGTGAGGCCCACGCGCAGCCACTTTGGGTGGAGCGTGGGGGCGCGTGCGGTGGTTTCCGGTGAAGAGTCCAACTGAATTTTTGTTCTAAATGTCATAACGAATCCAATGGAATATGTTTCGGGTTATTCGGACGTTGTTTCGAGTTAGTTCTGCGGGATCGAAGGTTTAGGGTCCCGTTTAAAGTACGCTTAGAAGTTCGGGAAAGTTATGGGATTTGAGTAGGACTTTTGTGAAGTAGTTAGTAACCTCGTTATGGACTTTGGACAGGTTTGGGAAAGCCGAGGGTAGCGGAATGGCCGGGAACGGCGTAAGTGCGCGCGTATCGAGGCGACGTCGGAATGGTCTGTGAGTGGACTTTGCTTTCTAACTCTTGATGCATGCATATATGTTTTAATATGTTTTCTTACGTGATTCTATGCTTTGATTTATGATTGTGATGGTTTACGATTTTGCACGTTTTTCGAGGAAAGAACGGTTTTCACGTTTTACGAGGTTTTGACAAATATTGTGCTTTGAACCTGGTTTTTAATGATTGGATTTCGGGATTTGAATTACGATTTGATTTCAAAGAAGTAAATGATTTTGAAAAGGTTTTTCGGGCTTGAAGCCCGGTTCTAAAGTGGTTTTCAGAAAAGGTGATTTCGGGTTTCAGAATCGAAATTCCGGATGACGATTCGGGATTCGATTTGGGACTTGCAATGGAATTTCAGGTTTGGGTTCGAAATGGTTATTCCGGATGCCGGCTTACGGAATGATGGTTGCAGACTCAGATCTGGAAAGGAAATGGATATGAGTTCTGGATTTGGATTCGGAATGACGGTTCTGGATGCCGGAAGGGCTTCGGACCAATGGTTTCGGATTCGGGTTTGGATATGGATTTCGAAATGGTTTTCAAAAGGTTTTGGATTGGATTTTCTGGATCTGGTTATTGGGTTTAAAGACTCGGATATTGTGATTGACGGGGGACGGGCCAGGATTGGGTTTAAAGACCCGGATTGAGTTTAAAGACTCGGGAGTTTAAAGACTCCGATATATTGATATTTCCCCCGTAAGCCTGTTGAGTTTAAAGACTCGGGAGTTTAAAGACTCGGATATTATTGAGGCCTGGTTATTGAGTTTAAAGACTCGGGAGTTTAAAGACTTGGATAGATCCAACAGGTTCGATTGATGAGAATGTGGTATCAAATGTGTTTTGGATTTCACTGAGAATTGATGATAATGGTTTTATGAGGTTTTAGGCAGTGGCCCGGACGAAACGGTTTTCGGTGGTTTTTCGCTGAGGCCCGGGATTTGAGAAAAGGAAATGGTTGTGTAATATGAAATTGATATGCATGCATTGGTTTTCAAAACGGAGGGTATAAATGTATGTGTTTTCTGATAACTGTTTTTGAACATAAACTTTATTTTTGTCCACTCACAGTCTTTTCGTGTTTTCGATACCCTCCAGGTTGTTGCGGCGCGGGCTGTTGGTTGAGAGACGGAGACATCACATGGACGTTCCACAGTAGACTCTGCGCACTCTGGGAAGTTCGAAAGTTGTTGAGATGGTCAGACCGGAACTCCCTTATCCGACCTACGTGTCACACGGAGGTTAGACGTCTGTTTGGCCCTCGTGTCATGCGTAAGTTAGACGGGAGCGGGGTTTAGCCCTTAATCCCGGGGGATTAGGGGTGGGCCCTAACAGGTTTGGACCTGTTCAAGGCCATAACCGGTCCATTTCTAACCCATTCTTTCCCATTTTAATCCTAACCTCATCCTAATCCTATTTCTTATCTTTTTAGCTATTAAAAACCGGAAAAACCACCACAAAACCGTACCTTCATGCTCGGCAATGGTGGTGGCAGTTTCCTCCGCCGTTCACCGTCGTTACAGGCCTTCCAAACACTAGAAAACAATCCAGTCCTTCCCCTTAGACCACCAAGAAGTCAACCTTATTAATGGAATCGAGTAAAAACCAATAAAACCGAAACTTGGATTTTTAAACTAAAACCCACCGTCTCGGGTTCATCCTCCGTCGTGGACCACCGCTGTGGCTCGCCACCGTTCTTGTCTTCCTCAGTCCATCCTCACTCCTCACACGGTCATGTTGATGCACGGTGATGGTGGTGGTGAGGTATGGTGAGGTGTTTGTTTGTATGGAGAAATGGAAGAATGAAGAATATGGTTTCAGGTTTAAGGGAAAGGAAATGAAGATGATCAGATGAGAGAAGAGAATATTATTAGATGGTGAGGATTTGAGAGAGTAAAATAGATGGATGGTTAGGATTTAATGTTGGAAAGATTAATTATAAAATAATAATTAATTAGTTAGATTCACTTTTTAGGGATTTTAGCCAATGGGATGAGTGACACTTGTCACTCATCCATGGGACCCACTGAAAATATCTTGGCCAATCAGAAATTGCCAAATCATCCCCGTCTCGAAGTACGTGCATATTGAAACTGAACTTCCGTGACCTATAACTTCCCCGTTCGAAGTCCGATTTCAGCGTGCCGCCTGTCTATGGATTTGTATCATCCCAATCTACGTAACGGTCCTCAGCCCTTGGTCATCGGACCTCCCAGTTTAAAAGTCAACATTTTGCCCCTTTTAATCAAAATTACCAAAATGCCCCTAAACTTCTGAACGTCATAACTTCCTTCTCGAACGTCGGAATTGAACGTGCCACCTGTCTATGAACTCGTGACGTCACGAACGACGTCACGATCATCGATCAAAGTCCATTTGACCGCCAGAATGAAAAATCAACGTTTTGCCCACGGCTAAGGGCAAAACGGTCATTTTGCATCGTTCGTCCAATTTCGCCTAACTAATCACGGGTTAACCTCACTAATCATCATTAGTCACTAATCTAATCTAAGAATTTGGGACGGGTCGTTACATGGAGGTTTTAGACTGTCTGTGAAGCTCCTAGGGTCATTTGGGACTAAAATAATGAGGAGTAGAGGCCTATAAGGGCTGCAGCGAGCGTAGGAAGCCATGGCCGAAACACCATGGATTTGGAAGGTACGATCAAGGTATGTTTTCTAGCTTCTGACTTCATAGATCCATTTTTATGATGCTCTAGTTACTGTTGGATACTTAAAACACGAGAAATGGACGTAGAAAACTGGTTTTGGAGTCAGGTCTGGTCGTCGAGTCGGGCGACCCGGGTTGTAAACCCGGCTCGAGGAAGATGGTAACAGGTCGGCACGTGAAACCCATGCGCAAAGGCCTTTCAGCGGCGCATGAGCGCTTATGCGGCCATTTCAGGTGACGCGATCAACATGAAAGTTATTAGCCTTGAATTTTCAATTTAATGGTATATTGATTGAGTGATTTGAACATTGAGTGCAAAAGTTATGCTCGATTAAAGTTTATATGTTATATAAACCTATTTAATTAGTCCTAAAATTGGGTACAATTAAGGGTTTAATTGCTAATCTTTTGGTTAATGATTAAATTGACCAGTATGATTTATGGTAAAATGTATGGTACTAATCCATAATTATTATGTTAATTTTCCCCACTTTGGAAATATAATCGAGCTCAAAATTAAGGTGTGATTATATGGGTTATGGATTTGGGATAGATATAGGTGAACTTATGGCATTAAATAATGTTATGTGTTTTGTTAATATATATATATATATATGTGTATAAATTGGTAAGTAATTCATGTATGAATAAGTCAATAATTTCTACAACAAGTTGTCCATAAATAAGGTTACTCTTAAATAAAGCGGATTAATTAGGAATTTGAGGGATAAATGTGAATAGCTTGGTAACCTGATAAAATGTGACTGTAACACTTTAATTAAGTCGAGGTTAAGGTAAATTAAAATGGTAAGAAGCCATCCTCGAACACATACGCATCAACTGCAAGAATTTTAAACTCCTCCCCTTTCTCTTCGGTGTGTAAATTCCACCAAAATTTAGTGGGAAGCCTTTCTTCATCAACCACCACTTACCACTTATTAATCTTCTTCCATGGCCATGGCTTCTTCCTCTCTTCTCACACTTCTGGGCCTTACATTAGCCCTTTGTTCCTAATTACACCAACAAATTCACTCACCTGCACCTCCCAAACCTTCACCAAGAACAAGCACTTCTCAAAATGTGTCGACCTTCCCGTGCTCAAATCCTTCCTCCATTGGACCCACGACGCCGCCTACAATAAATTCCTCCATTGGACCTACGACGCCGCCTACAAGAAATTCCTCCATTGGACCTTCATTAATCCAACGGCACCCGTCATGAAGGGGGCGCAGACCCTTCTCGCCTACAAGAAATCCGAAGGCTCCATGGCTGTTAAAACCTACAACATCAGCTCCTACGCCTCTATTGAAGAGTCCAAGCTCGCCTTGGATGTCAGGGACACCGTCGCCGAGTCTTCTGCCGGCGTATTTACGCTGTTTGCGAAAATTAAGGTTTGTTTTAAATTTTGGAGACATCGGTGGCAAGATCTTTGGTCGGATCATAGCAAAAGGACCTTACTTCAATTTTGGGGGACATTTTTGCAGAACCTGGATTGGGTTAAATGAAGAAGAGAAATCAAAGAAATTGGGTCATTCTTCTAGTTTGCAAGTACTTCAAGGAACGCCATTCTTTTGGTTTGGGGGGGTGGGGGGGATTTTCAAAAATCGAAGAAGAGAAATGGAAGAATTTGGATAGAATTGGATTGGGTTCTTGCAGAAGAAGAAAAATGAAATATAACAAATTAGTTTGTGAACCGAATTTAATAAAATGAAGAACAAGAAAACCTTAATAAAAGATGGAAGAGACAGGGGAGGAGTTTTTAATTTTAAGATTGGTTTTTAACTTTTTAAAAATGCTTTTTAATATATAATTTAATAAAATATAACAACAAGTTAAGAAAAATTTATGTTATTAATGCATTTTGTAATTGACTTTTCTATTCGTGATATATTTAGTCCTAAAATATCTAAATTTTTCTATTTCGTGCCTCCAAAATATCTAGTCGTCTATTATTTAGGATAGGCTTCACCATTTGGCCCAAAAGCCCATGGGTTTATGGGGGTCCGATAAGCCCGATGGACAAAAGCCCGGCCCGACCCATTATGGGCCGTGGGCCGGCCCGGCCCAAGAGTTAGCGGGCTGGGCTTGGGCTTATGGTGTTCAAACCCGATAGGCCCGATAGGCCCGAGCACGATAAAGCCCGATAAGCCCAACCCGACCAGCCCGTAATAAACCCGACCCATAAGCCCGAAAATATAAAATACTCATTATTTAAAAATTAATACTCAACCCATTCTTAATACTAATATTTCAATCCAAACCCAAATTTCAGCCCCAAGCCTACCTAATTTATTTTAAAAAGCTTAATATGCAATACCCAATACCTAATACAAACCCTAATCACCCCTCCACCTACATAATAGGCCAAACGTTTTTGTATATTTGAGTATTTTATTTTAACGAGGCCACGTTTTTGCACCCTTGAGTATTTTTTTTCATTATTAATATTTTTTTAATGCATATATATTTTTTGTAATTTTAAAATTTGAGACATAGTTTATTACAAAAGCCCACTTAAGCCCGATCCAAGTGGGCTTAATAGGCCCGATCCGAAAAGCCCGATATAAACCCGGCCCGATAAAAGCCCGTGGGCTCTTTTTTATGTCATTAAGCCCGCCCGGCCCGGCCCGCAAATTTAAAAATTATTTAATAAGCCCGGCCCGGCCCGGCCCAAGCCCAAAAAATTTGGGCCGGGCTTGCCCGACCCGGCCCAATGCCTAACCCTAATTTAGGAATCGAATAACGTTGGATTAAAGTTTCCCTGTTTGCTTTTTTGTCCATAAATAAAGCTCCTTTCATGTCAAAATCTACTCATCTTTGGTTTAAAAGATGGGGAGCAAGATGACCACTAATATTTTTGTGCCATAAAGTCTGATAGCAATGCCACAGACCACAGTGGACATTGCCACCGAAATATTCCACGTGTCCATCTCTCCTTCCTAGGGGAAAAGAGGTTTAATGTCCTAATCAATCGATTTCCCTAATTATTTACTATTAGGGAAACTTTCTGGCCACGTGTCCATCTCTCCTTTCTAGTCGTAAAGCTACTGTTGCTGTTATTGATCGTTTGGATTCCCACAACGACTCCATGGTCCCTTCCTCTTCTATTGTTTCCCCTTCCACTGCTATTATTCCCTTGTCTGTCCGTGGGCCTCTTGTTCCTAGAAATGCTGAGAAGGGGAAAAGAAGGAAGAAGGTAAGAAGAAGGCGGGCAAGAAGATGATTGAGGGTATCAATCCTCGGGTAAACATTCCTATTATCTCTGATTCTGATGATTAAGCTCGCTAGCTGGAACATTCGTGGTGGGAACGTCCGGGCTCGCCAATTGGAGGTTAGTAAATTTATTCTTGACCATAATTTGAGTGTTTTGGGTTTGCTGGAAACTCGTGTCCGTTTGGATAATGCTAGCAGGGTTATGCATGCTATTAATCGTAATTGGAGTTGGGTGGAGAATTATAGTGAGCACCAAAATGGTAGACTCTGGGTTGGGTGGGATCCTAGCCGTGTTACTCTACGTGTTTTGAGGGTGTCAGACCAATGTATCCACGCTTCTTTGGAAGTTCTCAATACTGGCAGGAAGGTGTTTGCTACCTTCGTTTATGGGCTGAATCTGGAAGTCTCTCGTCGCAGTTTGTAGGCTGATTTAGTGTCTTTCACTGAGTCGATTGGTGACATCCCCTGGATTGTGCTTGGGGATTTCAATGAATTTTCCTGCCTTAGTGAGCAACAAGGAGGGAACAGTTCCTGGGATGGTGGGTTGCATGATTTTCATGATTGCTTGCAGGATTGTTGTCTTGAGGACTTAAGGTATACTGGCCAGTTTTCACTTGGTGTAATCGTCAATTTCTGGGTACTCTGATTTATAGGAAGCTGGACAGAGTTCTTGTTAATGTTGGTTGGTTGAATCAGTTCCCCAACTCTTATGCGGAGTTCCTTAACCCTGGCTCTTCGGACCATGCGCCTGGAGTTGCTGTCCTTGGTTCTCCTTCAGTTAAGAGATTGGTCCCCTTTAAATTCTTCAATTTTCTTGCTGATCATGTGGATTTTCTCCCTATTGTGGAGCGTGCTTTCAATACTCCTTGTGTTGGTACTGAGCAATTTAAGCTTGTTTATCGGTTAAAATTAGTGAAAGGTGCTTTGAAAAGACTGAACAAGTTACCTTTTGCGGAGGTTTCTTTGGCTGTTAGTGATGCTAAGGCTGATCTTGACCGATGCCAACAGGCTCTGGCGGCTAACCCCTTTTGACAGGACCCGCCCCGATCCCACAGGGACCCCAAGGGGACGTGCCCTGCTCCCGTCTGACACCCAAAATAATGTTCCAATTTTAACCTCAAAACATCAAATGCATAAATAACCAAATTAAGGTTATACATCAAATCCGAATCAAACAGATGTCAGACAAAGGATGAAATCCAAAATTACAAGTTGCGAGCACGACTCTAAAATAAACCTGCGGGCAAACCACCCAACAGGGGTTCAGGTACGCAGAAGTAGATCTATGCCTCAGCCTCAGGTTCCTCCTCTACCTCAGTAGCACGACCTGGAGGGGTTACCAAAACATTAAGGGTGAGTGGGCCGAAACTCAAGTTTATAAAATCGTTTAGTAAGTAAAAATATAATTTACCCCTCCGTTTTCCAAACATGCATGCATAATAATTTTCAACCATAAATCATATAATATGAACCGGCATGTAATAAAACCATAAACATCATTTTAGCCGCTGCACTATACACTCCAATCCTGACATCCCCGATGTCTGACGTCCCTGACGTCCAATAAGGTCATAGTCTCAAGGCTACGCGTGCCACTCGGGTCTCAATTCCGAGTCCAATCCCCGAACCCTGTCCAGGTATGGCATTTTAAATGCCTAGCGTCCTAGACGCTCGACGTCCCTGACATCAAATAGCAATCCTGCTCCTGAGTCATTTTACGGTCCGGTTTCTCCGTAGAATGACTCCTCGCAGGCAATGTGCCATGACAACTCCGGGGTACCACATCCGGAGGAGACAGTATCATAAGAATGGATCTATATAGTGCAGTACCAAATACATTTTATTGATATCCACATGCAAAACATATATATATATATACATAGATAAAATCCAAACCGATCGTTAAGTTTCATCAGACGGGTTTCAAACCCAAATACCGTGAAACGTACCATAACCATAATTTCAATATCATCAAAACCATTTCTTGATTCCAGCATGTGAACATATAAGTAAATCGGAAAACATTTAAGCATGCAAGTGTTTAATGAAATCGGGCCCACTCACAGTACGATCCCGCGGTGAACCTGCGCGTACGAACCTGTACCGGGATTATCGTACAATTCCTGTCAGTCCAAAACACACGTAAGGGTCACTACAAGTCTTAACCATTTAACCAAAAAGTCCGAAACAGAAACCGGCTCGGGGAAACTGTCCAACACGTTTCCCGAGACAACCGGCCCTAAACTGACTCATCAAAACTATCTCAGATCAACATGGTTAATTCACCAAAAATGTTCAGAATGATGAGAGGAATAAAAGTCATGTTGATCGTGATCGGAGATAAGGTCCAACGCGCCCTCACGCGCCGCCCAAAGTGGCTGCGCGTGAAAGTCACGCGCCTGACACTGTAGCTGCTACAGTGTCACCACCTTCACCCGTTTGTCTGTAATTCGGGCCTGCCACCCGCGGCTTGACCCGGTTAATTAACCACCAATCCTTAATCAATTTCCTTCTTTTTTGATTCTATTATCTTCCATAAACATCTAATTTAGGTTCTGAGACATTAATCACCCTTGACAAGTCCTCAATCGACCCATCGACCCGTGATCAACCAAACAGGTCAATCACCAGAACTTCCTGGTTTCTGATTCAATCTCCAATTAACTTCACAGGAAGCATAATAGGATCAAAATGAACTAAAATGAACAATCAATTGTGTCTGAGAGTACCTGAAGGTAGTCGTCCCAAGCTCTGCAACTTCACTGAAAACGGCAGCCTCTGTCCCAGCTCAACCGTGGCTGGTTCCCCTCGATTTTGATGTGGTTGAGTTCCAAATACTCCCAGAAGACTAAACCAGGCTTTGGTTTGGTCCAACAATCACTAGAAATCAAAACCCTATTTTCCCTCCAATTTTCCCCGAAATGGTTTCTCTGGTTTTCCTCTCCAATTATCAGTTCTCTTAATGGCAGAGTGATGCTCACACACGTTCTAATCAATTTTAAACAACCTAAGCCGTCCCAGAGGCTCGTGTAAGTCCAATCTGTCCACTGAGATTGTTCCCCAAAAAGCTTCGATCTTCAATTAACAAATTGACCGTGCAGCTGGATGAATCAGACCATGTTTGATGCTTCCAAAAGGTTTAAACAATCATTACTTTCCAGCACACACACCAGCATAAACAATTCGAACTCAGAACCACCGCAAATGGTGGTGCCGCCCATGTCCCCCGCGGTTGCTATAGTAACCAGGGCGAAATGACCAAAATGCCCCTGGTTCAATAATTACCAAACTACCCCTCACTTTCTAGACCCGTAACTCAGCCATACGAAGTCCGATTTCAGCGTGCCGCCTGTCTACGGACTCAGGGCGTCGAGACCTACCTAACGGTCCTTGGGTCGAGTGAAAATTAGTTGCCAAACGAAAAGTCAACATTTTCGCCCCTAAAGTCCAAATTACGGTAATGCCCCTGAACTTCCGATAGTCATAACTTCCTCCCCGAGCATCCGAATTTGACGTGCCACCTGTCTATGGACTCGTGACGTCCCGAACTACGCCACGGTCATTGGTCAAAGTTTGTTTGACCCACAAATCAAAAAGTCAACAATTTGGCCATACCATTCACAAGGGTAAAAACGTCAATTCATACATTAAATTACAATATTAAAATCCTCGAATTTCCGGGGTGTTACACCTTTGATTTGTGGGTTGCTAATCAGGAGAAACTTTCGTTAAAGAAGTTTTCCAATTGTCTTCTGGCCGAAGATAGTCTTTTTAAGCAGAAGGCTCGTGTGCAGTGGATGGAAGCTGGAGATAGGAACACTAATTTCTTTCACAAGGTTATTAAGAAGCGAGAGAATCGAAACAAAATTGATTGCATAACTCGGGAGGATGGGTCGGTTGTTAGGGATGGTAATGAAGTAAAAACTGAGGCGGTCTCTTTCTTTCAGAACCTTTTTGGTAGGTCTACCCCAGTTTGTGCCATGCAATTCCAAATTATCAATTCATCCATTTCTGAGGAGCAAGCAAGCAAGTTGGTTACTATGTTTTCTGACGAGGAAATCAAAAAAACCTGTTTCATTCTTAAACCTAATAAGGCCCCTGGCCCTAATGGCTTTAATGCCTATTTCTTCCACCGTGCTTGGGGTATTGTTGGGCCCCATGTGATATCTGCTGTGAGGGAGGTTTTTGTTTCTGGCAAGTTGCTTGGTGAGGTCAACTCTACCATTATCTCCTAAATCCCTAAAATCATGAATCCTTCCAAGATGGGGGACTTCAGGCCCATTTCTTGTTGTAACACTGTCTACAAGTTTGTCTCCAAAATCATCGCCAACCGTATGAAACCTGTGCTCTCTTCGATCATTTCTTCAAATCAGTCTGCTTTTGTTAGTGGGCGTCGGATTGGGGATAATATTTTGTTGGTCCAAGAGTTATTCAAGGGGTATCATCTTAATTCGGGTGTTCCTAGATGCGCGGTGAAAATTGATATTCTTAAAGCTTATGACTCTGTCTCTTGGGATTTCATCTTTGCTACCCTAAAGGCTTTCAACTTTCCCACTGTGTTCTTACTGTGGATTCAAGCCTGTATCACGACTACCCGCTTCTCGGTTGCAATCAATGATGAGCTTGCTGGTTTCTTTCCGGGTAAGCGTGGCATTCGCCCAGGTGATCTTTTGTCCCCTTATCTCTTTGTTGTTGTTATGGAGGTCTTTTCCCTTATTATGAAAAGGAGTATATATTGTAACCCTTCTTTCAGGTACCATTGGAGGTACGATACGGTATTGCTCACGCACCTTTCCTTTGCTGATGATCATATCATTTTTTCCCATGGAGACGCTCTTTCTCTCTCTATTGTTAAAGGTGCATTAGATTGGTTCTCGGCGGTGTCTGGGTTTCTCCCAAACCTGGATAAAAGTCATTTATATGCTGCAGGGGTTGATGTTGGTTTGAAGGCTCAATTGTCTAGTTGCTTTGGCGTGCAGGAAGGTTCCTTACCAGTCAGATATCTCGGCATCCCTATCATTACCACCAGGCTTACCTGTGCTAATTGTGCTCCTCTTCTCGAGCGTATCAAGATTTGTATTATGGCTTGGGAACATCGTGCCCTTTCTTTTGCTGGAAGACTCTTACTCATTCAGTCGGTTTTGTGCAGTACTATGGTGTTCTGGGGTTCTCATATTTTCTTACCTATGCAGATCATCAGGGATATTGAGCGACTTTTGAGACGTTTTCTTTGGTCCGGAAAAGCCGAGGGTAATTGTAAGACCCGGTCTTGGAAGCAAGAACGGTGAGTAAGGCCCGTGAGCTTGAGAAGCAAGATCGGTGAGCAAGACTCGTGAGCTTGGAAAGGTAAGATCGGTGAACGATCCCACATCGCTCGGGGAGGGAAAGGTGAAGTGCCTTATATGTGTGGACACGTATCTATCTAACACAAGGCATTTTGGGAGCTCAGTGGCTTTGGGGGGGATTGGAACCCCAAAGTTAAGCGAGTTGAGGCTGGTGCAATCCCATGATGGGTGACCTACTGGGAAGTTGCACGTGAGCTCTTGAAAACAAAACCGTGAAGGCTGGGCCCAAAGCGGAAAATATTGTGTTAGATGGGCGGGGTCGTGACAGTAATTATCATGCTAAACTTGCTTGGGATAAAGTTTGTAGGCCTAAGGGGGAAGGTGGGTTAGGCGTTCGTAACTTACACCTTTGGAATATTTCAATGATGGCTAGGTATATTTGGATCATTTTTTAGGATGGCCATACTAATTTATGGGCTAAGTGGGTCAAAGCTGTTTTTATTCGTGATCGTAGTTTTTGGGTGTTGAAAGCCTCCCCTTCTTGCTCCTGGAATTGGAGGAACTTACTCAATATTCGGGAGTTGGTGCGTCCTTTCATTTTGGGCAGTGTGGGTAATGGTTAGAGGATTTTTCTTTGGCATGACTTGTGGAGCAGTATGGGTAACCTATTGAGTAGATTCGAAGCTAATTTTGTGGAAATTATTGGTAGTGATACGAATGCTAAAGTCAGCTCTGTCGTGGGGTATGGGGTTTCGAATCTGGTTGTTTCCTGGTACTCAGATTTTGTGCAAGTTTGTCGATCTATTCGTATTGACCCTTCCTGTGGGGATTGTTTTAAATGGAACCTTAATCCATGTGGAGCGTTCTCTGCTAAGTCCTTACGAATTGTTTTGGAAGGCTCCAGGGCTAAGGTGTCGTGGGACCACCTTGTGTGGTCTAGGGCTTCCATCCCGAGGGCGAGCTTTATTCTTTGGATTGCCATTTGTGATCGCCTTGCTACCTTTGACCGCATTGCCCATTACACCTCTAGGCCTATGTTCTTATGCACACTCTGTGATGGGGATTTTGAATCTCATGAACGTTTGTTCTTCCAATGCCCTTTTAGTAGTGGTGTTTGGAAGTATGTTTTATCTAAGTGTGGGGCCACCTGGCTGAACCCCCCATTGGCCTGCCTTTGTGGACGCTATTGCATTATTGTGGAGAGGAAATTCTCTCGCGGCTAGTCTTAAAAAGCTTGCTCTTGCTGTGACAGTCTACTGTATCTGGAAGGAACGAAACAACCGACTCTTTAACAATTCGCGAAGCCCTCCTGAGGCTATCTGTAGGGGCGTCGTTGACCTGATTCGTCTTAGACTTTCCACTTATGACTTCAAAAAAACCATTGACAATCTTCAAATTGCAATCTTCAAATTGCGAGAGAGTGGAATATTGATGTTTAGCTAGTGCTAGTTTCTTTTGAGGGTTGGCTCTTCCTGCCTGTTTGGCCTGTTGTTTTTCTGGCTCTTGTTCCCCTTTGGGGTTTGTTTCTTTCTTTTCCCTTTTAATACATTACTTTGATTTATCAAAAAAAAAAATTATCTACCATTAAATGTTATTTGAATTTTCTAAATTGATC